>JASAMW010006823.1:0-21897 GCA_030247985.1 Epsilonema sp. ZAB3_2
TAGGATTTGGGACGATTGCTTGCAGAAATGCAGTGACTTTGTGTTGAAGTGTAGTATTGTTGCTATGGCAACCGAAATGCAAGAGTGTTGCCAGGTCTGTCACTATAGTGCTAACCCTGGCACTATTGGACCCCCATATAGCACTGAAAATTTGGTCTGTCACTTTTGTCACTATTCTGGCACTATTCAGGGTGGTGTGGTCGTAGGGGAAAATTTTTTCTGGCATGGCAATTTTGAGCAATTTGTAGTACAAAATGCGCAAATTTTTCTATTTTTGTTGCTCTACAGTCCGTGTGTTCTCATTTTCTCAGCTTTAGCCAGTTTGCCAGGGCCAGTTTATCTCTATTGCACTCTGGGCATCTGACAACACTGCCGAAATGAGAAAGGCGCAATTTTTGAGTCTAAGCCAATAATACTAAACTAATGTCAATCAGCTGTGATGTTGTGTTGCAGCGGGGGAGATGTCGACGGCAGATTGCAGTAGCAGTGTTGAGCAGCCTTCTTCCGCGATAGAAGAGGAGGAGGAAATGACACCGGCTCAAGTCCTGTCTCAACTGCAACAAGTACGTACATACGTACTATTGTCTAGCCACGACTAAGAGTTCGCAATGGGACTCAGGTCGTCCTACGTAGTTTGCATGCGCTTCTGCTAAATAGGAGTACACGAAGCACGGACAGAAATCCACATTTGTGAATCTATTTAACGCAATTCGATCTGAGTTCCATAGCGAACTCTTGGTGGCTAGAGTATGATAGATGGAGTTCTCTACGTACATTTACGTACGAAATGATGGTCGTGTGAGTTACGTATCGGCCAGCATTGTACAGTACTGTGCAGCAAGTGGGGGGTGCTGTTGAGGCTTGGCGTGACGAGTGTCTGTGCGCTGGAGACGTGTTGCCGCACAAGTTCGAGTTGGTGGATTGTGTGCTGGATCAGTTGGAGGCGATGCAGGAGAATCTCAGACGCTCCTCTTCCACCCAACTCAGACTTCAACTGCACAGAATGGAGGTACTGTACATCATCCAGTACAACAATACCAGCCCACAGGCCCAGCAAATAACAGGGCATAAGTACCTAATATCGCATGGATCACCGTACATTTCAAAATTAATTTTAATTTTCAAAATTTTGAGAGAGTTAGTCCGTGTGCCCGCTGTTTTATTTCTGAATCTTGTAGAGCAGAAAATTTGCTACAAAATAGGCTACATTTGAAAAGGAAGTCTCCTATGGGAAATTTTCACAGCAAGGCCTCAAAGAGTGGCAAGTAAGGGTTTTAAGAGTGTGCGTTTTCCCCATTTTTCAAGCTAACTCAACAATATCACGGATACTCTCTCCTCAAAAGTAGCCTATCTTATGTAAAATTTGATGAAGATTTAGAAAACAATATCTGTGCCGCCAAAAAAGTTAACCCTACCCCAAAAATGTTCAAAACTTGTCAATCAATTACATCTTTTGTAAGATTATATGCTAGGGGTTAACTTTTTTGGGGGCAAAAATACGTTTTTCTAAATCTTCATCAAATTTTACATAAGATAGGCTACTTTTGAGGAGAGAGTATCCGTGATATTGTTGAGTTGTGCTCAACTTTGAGGCCTTATTTCTCAGGACTGGGTGCGAATTTTCGACCCGGTCTTTTTGTAAAACCAGTGGCCCTTTGCAGCTTCGCAGCAGTAAAGGAGACTATCTCTAGCATCTGGCAACCCGTTTGCAAATCTGGCAACCCTTTTGCAGATCTGGCAACCCTGTTGTAGATCATGATCTGTCAACTTATTATGGATCTGGCAACCATTTTGGGTAGTTGGCTAAAAGTTGCATATCTGGCAACCCTATCGCAGTGTTGGCAACCCTATGATGGCAGATCTGGCAACCCCTTTTCCGCATAGATCTGACAACCTTGCACAGCATCAGTCGAAAATGGTGCATGTAGCAACCCTTTTGCAGATCTGGCAGCCCTTTTGCGCATTTAGCAATCTGGCAACCCTTTTGCAGATCTGGCAACCCTTTAGCGCATCTCGCGTTTTATTCCCGTGTGCATTTTCGGGCGTGACCATTTGCTAACGCTGGCTTGAAAACCTGCGTCGTTTGGTTTCTGCGGCATTTAGTGCTAAAATATCGATTATCGATCGATTATTGGTGATCGGCTGATCAGATCAAACATCTAAGGCCTTCCTGAAGTCCTCGGGGGCATAAGCTCTTTGAAGAGCCCTAGATGGACGCTGTAGCTGCAAAATTGAGTGAGTGTGAGCGAATCTGCGCGCTTTTAGTACTAAAATATCGATTATCGATCGATTATTGGTGATCGGTTGATCATATCACAAATCGAAGGCCTTCCTGGCGTCCTCGAGGGCATAAGCTCTTTGAAGAGCCCTAGATGGACGCTGTAGCTGCAAAATTGAGTGAGTGTGAGCGAATCTGCGCGCTTTTAGTACTAAAATATCGATTATCGATCGATTATTGGTGATCGGCTGATCAAATCAAAAATCGAAGGCCTTCCTGGCGCCCTCGGGGTCATAAGCTTTCGAATGAGCCATTGGTAGACGCTGTAGCTGCAAAACTGAGGGAGTGTATAGCATCACGCACACACACACAGACATCAGCCCTATTTGTTAGTAGATACGTCATCAGCAGAAAACTGAAAATTACCCCCCTGTCCACGCAATTCTCAATACTACCTGACATCGCATTTTAAGTGATCCACGTTTTCATACAAAGCAAAGTGGACTTGACTGAACAAGGACTCCTTTATTTGGGGCAGTCATTTTCTAGAAGTTCTTGCCCGTTTGAATGAAAACGTGGACCTCTTTACGGTGGTCCATGCTCTATTATTTGCGGAGAATCGTAGAGTAGCCCTATACAGAAGCTTTTGTTCTTGTTATAGCTTGAAAGGATACGCTTTCTTCTCTGTAGCTACCTCAGGACGCGCTTATCAAAAGTACCGTATTTACCGGTGCATAGCCCCATGGGGGTATGCAAAAATTGAGAGGTCCCATATGGGGGTATGCATAGGGGGGGGTTATGCATTGGGGGGGTTATGCATGGGGCATTTTTTATGTTTTTGAGAGGTGCGCAGAGGCATATTTTTTAGGTCAAAAGCACGTGTTTTAGGGCATAATTGAGGTCAAAACACGGTTATTCTAGTACAATACACCCCCAAGCAGGCTTATAGGCATCTTAGCTTGGTGTGGGAGTGGCTATGGGTACTATATGACCAGCTTACATAGGTAGGTTCAGGTACTGTACAGTACATATGGGGGTATGCATAGGGGGGGGTTATGCATTGGGCATTTTTTATGTTTTGCCAATATGGGGGTATGCATTGGGGGGGGTTATGCATTGGGGGGGGGTTATCTACCGGTAAATACGGTATGTCACTTTCGCCTGCTATACAATCGTCCGTATGTGCAGTATGATTCAGTGATGCTTTATGCGATGATAGCGTGGCTTGTTGTTGTGAAGGTGGAGAAGTATATCTTCTATTGGCTGGCGGAGGATGAAAGCAAAAAGCAGGAGGGGGAGGAGAGACTGTCGCAAGAGGAACGACGTTTCGCTCAACAGTTAGGCAAAAATATATAATTGGGCTTAGGGGAAGAGTGGAGCACACACACAGTATAAACGAAGGAAGCAATCCCTGACTCACAATCTCGTAGCGGCGTAGCACGTAAAATAGTAAGCAGTCTTCTGTTGCTTGTCGGCGTGATTGTTTCTGTGTATGGATGGCGTGCTTTAGATTCCCCATTATGATGTGTTTTAAGAAACCCATTGATGGATCGAATATGATTCAGGGATTGCCTCCTTCGTTTTCACTGTGTGCTCCATTCTTCCCCTAAAGCCCAATTATATATTTTTGGTAATGCAAAGGCTGCGCTTGGCGTGTCTTGCCGCGTTCACCATACGGCCGTACATCCGTACGTCCGACGTATCTAAGAGTACATGGCACCGCAAACAACCATGTACTCCTACCGATACGTACGGAGATGTACGGACTACGACGTATGGTGAACGCGGCATCAGCCCATCTGTTGTCTGTACAATATTGCAAACGTAGTTTGTTTTATCTAGATTTCGCGACAATATCACGCGACATATGGATGAAGAAATTTTGAGCAAGTTGCCAGGCAATGTCCAGAAAGTGGATTACCACAGCATGGGTATGGAACAGGGCGATTTCACTCTTTGACAGTAAATATAAAGAAGGAGTATGAAGGCGAGCTCTTGTATTTCTGTACTAGCCGGACAGCCCAATTTCGATGCGTACGTATTCCTACGGGTGAAAAACTCAGTGCAGAATCCGACCGAAGATGTGGATTTGGATATGCAAGATTGGCTCAAGGGAACTCAGCATCTGATACCGTATAAGTTTGCAAAAAATCTACTCCATCAAGGAGACGTACATTTGATGTAGATTGTAACGTTTTATTCTAGGTCATCAAATTCATAATTCCATTTAGCCTTCTCCAAAATTTTTGTACTCTCCTACCACCTGTACCGTGTACACGATGATGGGGGTTGTGTTGTACACGAGTTCATTTCAATGCTGTACTATACACGGCATGGTACGTACTGAAACGTTGACTACTTTGTATAATAATCTGTCATGGGTATGAGCACAAAAGGCAAAGGCACACAGTGTCTAATTGAGCAGCATCATGTACTAAAAATAAATCTCGATCAGGCCCCCGGGAGTGGCGTAGTATTGCAAATACGTCAGCTGCGGCTGCAGGAGTTGTCCAAAAGGAAGCGCTCCTCATCGGTTGATGTACATATGTACAGTACAATACGTTGTGGCATGTCACCAGTATGGCCCATTTTCTTTGATGTCCGAGACGGAGAAATCGGCCCAATTCTCGTAGTTCATGCAGTACGCGTCGATCTGGCAAGTAACTGCAGCAGCGGAGAATGAGCTGGAGGAGGAGGAGGGAGATGTCCACTGCTGACGATCTTTGAGCTCTCGACTGAGCAGTCGATAGTTGCGACCCGAGTTGTTGTCCCAGTACTCGCCGAGGGAGCAACGGAAGCAGACGGCGAACTCCAGAGTGTCAGCGGTGGTCGCACTTGCTGCCGACGGGATCCGGAAGTCGAAGCTGAAGGTGTCGTAGACGTCTGGCAGCTGATGCGAGGGATGCACGTAGCTGAGCGGATGATCCTGGTAGCTCATCCAGCGATTGCTGCTGAGGCGCAGGAAGACCTGCTTCTCGAAGCACACGTTCTTCACTTTCGCCGTGCCCAGCAGTCGCGGGCCCTTCCGCAGCATCACGTTCTCCAGCGACACCCAGCCCGAGTCCAGCTGCTGGCGAAAGCAGACGTAATCCGACGCCGGCTGAGCAAAGTCCACCACCCAACCGCACTCCGCCGCCTCCGCAGCGTCCTCGTCGCTCGCATCCAACGCCGCAGCTCCTGCAACACAAAACATACACCTACGTATACTGTACGTATACTGTATCCTAGTACATTGTCTGCGCGCGCACATACTGGTTAAATTTGGTACTGTAAAGCTTCGTGTATAACCCCGGGGGATAAAAATCGTTAGTCGCCGATTCAAGGGGTTATCCACGAGGAGGGTTATTTTCAAAGGGGGTTATACACGAAGCTTTACAATATAAAGTTGTTATGGTAATGGTAAATTATGGTAAGTAAGTGGTAAATTATGGTACAAAAAGTTACCGATAATTTTTCGGAGTAAGCTCGGCGAGAGCTTGGGGGGCACGTCGGAGGACTCCTGCAGAATGCGCACGTGCTCTAACTGGAGCCCATTCTCGTCGGCGAACGTCACACGCCGCCTCCTTCCCGTTCGCCTTTCCTCCACAGCTTTCGTCTGCTGCTCCGGCCGTCGCTGCAACTGCAGATGAGCGGTGATGAAGCTCTCTTCCGTCCACGACCCGGCTGCTGCAGTTTTCAGTCCAGACTCTACAGATAAGGAGCGGCGGCTTTGTCCCCCAAACAGGGAGCCGCTTGACAAAGAGTTGCCGCCGCTGCAGCAATCCTGCTGATGATCCAACGGGAAACTGGCGACTCGTCGACCGCAGGCGAAGGCGCTGCTCCTGCTGCTGCTTTCACCAAAGGCACCCGGCTGCAGGCCGAGAGCGGCGGCTGGCAGAAATGCTGGCGGCTCCAGCAACGTCTCTCCACATGCTGCAGCTGTACTCGCCATTCATTCATCAATACGCGTCCGAGAGGCCACATTCCATACCATATCATACGGCGAGTGTAACGACACGACTACAAAACAAAAGTACTGTAAGCGGAGATCCAGCCTGTACAACGTGTGAAGCACTATGTATGATATCGGTAAAGAGATACGAAGGAACAAGTACAAGCGTACAAGACCTAATACGTACATACATATCATACGAGTGTAACAACGGACTTCAAAAGTACTGTATAAAGCGGAGATCCAGGCTGTACAACGCGTGAAGCACTGATATCGATAAAGAGATGAAGGTACAAGTACGTTACGTACTAACTACATAGATAGCCCAGACAGACAAAACGCAGAGTGCAGACAGACATACAGCCTGAGGCGGCACAATAGACATTTTTAACGCGGTTGGATGATAAAGAAAGAGTTGTTTGCTTTAGTATGTTGTTGTTGCTGTTGGTGTTGGCCATAATAATAAAGGGCTTTCTGTGCAACAATGTACAGTACTGTACGTGCAAGGCACCGCGATTTGTACGGTACAAATGTACCATCATTATATATCATTATATTTAACGCAAGAGTACCTAGGTATGTGCAGTCGCGGCCGCAAAGGAATATAAGAGGTCATCAGACTAGACACAAATACAAACAAAGCAACAATATGTACATACACATACGCACCTTATGGGGCATATGAGTAATGTTGAACTGTAATAATGCTGATAGCGCAGATTCACACCTCTCATTGTCATCATTCTCTTCGTTACTGCCGCTAACACCAATGAAGATAAAACGCATCTGCAGCAATAAGGATAAAAATTAGTTTCTTGGTTTAATACAGTACATATGGTTCGGCTATAAGACAACTGCTGATCACATGTTGGCGGCTAGAAAATTTCCTTGGGAGTTCAGATTAGAAACGAAAGTACGTGTGTCGTGTACTGTACTGTACATACGTATACGAACGTCGATCGACGTACGCCGGCGAAATAGCATGGACAGTCACGGACTTTCGGGCGTATGTTGAACGTAAATGTACTGCATACGTATGTAATGTACGTCACTCATTGAACGAGTCATGCCATATGCAGAGGAGGATGACACACACATTACATAGCCAACAGCGCAATGACATATGTACGTACATTAGCGTACTAGGAATAAAGTTCTCTGACAGCAGCAAGACAGTAGACTAAACACATAGCTGCGGAGTTGAAGTTCGTTATAAAAGTTGAAAGCTCCTCTTGTTCTCAACAAATTGTACTTTTAAATTCCTGTTTCTACAATAGCATGTTGTACATACGTATGCGCCTTGATTGCCTATACACAAGCAGTTTCTGGCGGCTGTAGCCAGCAGCTCTATAAAGTTTTACGCACGTGGAGTGAGAAGCTGGCGGCGGTATGAAGCTGAACATTAGATATGCAGCAGCCGCTGCTTATTGCACGTATTGTATGCAGTGAGAGTGAGCAGCAGACAGTAGGCGCTTTATGACTCGACGAAACTTCGATTTTTTCCTAATACTAGGTTGATGTACATGTACGTATGTACATATATTTGGTGCTGTAAAGCCAGACGGCTAAGCACCAACCAGCTGCGCAACGAATAGGCCTGCTTTATTGGCAGCACATACTGTACGTACTACATAGTACGTACAGTACATCGTAGTGTCGTATATTACATACGTACACAGCAGACGAGGTTGCAGTACATTATGTACGTACTGTCTGTACGTTCGTCACTTCGTACACTGTAGTGTACTGTGTACATGCATTTTGCACCGATTGTTCAGTATGTAAGCACAAAAGTTGCTGAATGAGACGGAGAGAACATTTTGGCTGCAGTGACATGCAATAACAAGAAGCAAGAAGCAGAGCTTTGGGACAATGAGTTGGGGAATGAGATACATCCAGGGTCCAGGTACAGTACAGCAGAAAGGCAGTGAAATTAGATTTTGCCACGCGAGTGATTGCACCAGCTATTTGTATCCTAGTATGACAAAAAAATACATAGTATCATGTGGAACAGTAGGAATTACAGTTTTTCATCCTTTGGAAAATCCAGCAGCCTTGAAACATAAAAGAAGAAATCCTTGATCGCTCGCTGCTGCGTCAAACGTCACATAATATTCCCGGTCATTAGCAAGAATATATGAGGGAATAAGAATAACACACCGAAAAGGAAAACATTCTTGACATATGATAGATACAATACAGGTAGATACGGTAAACTTGTCGTCGAGCGATTGGCTGGCTGGTGAAAGACAGACAGAGTACACCAGGTTTGTATTGGTGGAAGTACACCAGGAATATGAGGGAGAATCGTTGTTTGACGTGGAGTGAAGCGAACTGCGCTAGTTGTACGTGCATTTGTGCGCAGTGTCAGTCGGGTTTGTTTGATAGGAGCGCCAGCCAGCGCATCCATCTCACTATACAGAGTGTACCAAAACATACTCCTAAAGCTTTCAGCGCCTATGTTATGTACAGTATAAAATAAACTCCAGAATAAGAGTTCAGATTTTTGTGTGCTTTTTGTACAGGGCAGTGCATGCAAGCCTTCTCTTTGTATACTTAATGCAAAAAGACCGCATTTTAATTTTAAAAAATCTGGAGTTATACGCGCTGAAAGCTTAGGAGTATATTTAGGAACACCCTATACTACTACATAGGGCACGACGTACTCCATACAATAGTAGTGGAATGAGTGAGTATAAAGTGCAGAACATCATACGAGCACGAGGCCTACGTGCACAAGGATAATGGCGCAGGCACAACACGTACATGCACATGTACAGGAATAATCGGCCAAATTTTGACGATGCGAGAGTGCATGAGACATGCACGTGCATTTCACACGACCGTTCAAGTACAGTAAGAATGAGATTACCTACTCATTCGCACCAGCGACCCCGACCGAGGAAAATTAGTGAAATACTGGGTGGGGGTAGAAGGCGCACTAATGTTCAGTCTCATACATGTATGAAGTGTGTGGAAATTATGTAATTGTTAGCTAAAATAACATATGTAAAAGCGTATTTTACAACGATTGTTGCAGAGCAGTCGTGTTTTAGTACAAAAATTGGTCAATATGGTAATGTTAGCATTTTAATCTATTTAGGTACGGATTCACGTTACTGCTACTTTCATTTCTCCATGGCACCGTAACTGTTTTGATATTGGTCAATTATGAAGGCTCCAAAGTGAGCCCTGTTTGAGTGGTGGCTAGGGGAGAAGTGAGTGGCACGTTCCTTCAGCAGTGTTGCTGTCTTTCTAAGAACTTCAAGTCATCTTCTAGTAGTTATGTAGTGATCCAGTTTTGATCCCGCTCGCTTTCGAGAATTTTTGCTGTGTTACGGACGCTGAGGCAAGCGGGCGTAATTTTGTTGCCCAGCCTTCTTACTGTAGCAGCTAACGAGTGCAAGTTTTCCATTTCATGTTGCCCAGCCTTCTTACTGTAGCAGCGAGCGCGTGCAAGTTTTCCATTTCATCTTGCCCAGCCTTCTTACTGTGGCCGCCTAACGTCGTGTAACGTTTAGTTTTTGCTTTTGTCGGGTATTTCTGTAAAAAAATGCTACGTGGCATGGAAGACGTTAGTGCTAAAGCTGTAGTTAGAGATATGTCAATCTGTTTTTGCCACGTACCCCTAGAGCGCGCGCTGCGCGCGCTAGCTGTCCGCTCCATTGTATTGGGTTTTACAAAAGGCGATACCAATGTAATGGTTGGATTGGATATCCAAATAATTGGATATCCAAATAATTGTATATCCAAACAATTGGATATCCAAGTAATTGGATATTACGAAATCATTACAGTGGTTTCTTCGTCTTTCGTAAAAACCCAATACAATGGAGCAGGCAGCTAGTGCGCGCAGCGCGCGCTCTAGGGGTACGTGGTTGGAGATGAGAAGTTCAGGCTGATTCAGCTTGTTTCTCAATTTCGGCGGGCAATATCTTTGGATGCGAAGGTGCCCAGTAGCAGGGATGAAAAGTTCAGACTGATCCGGCTGGTTTCTCAATTTCGGCGGGCAATATCTTTCGATGCAAAAGTGCCCTATAACATTGGCCTGTGACTAAGTGATCAGTTTCAAGCAACTGTACCGTACTGTAGAAACAAAATGGGAACCGTGAGGTTGCCTGGGCTTGGAGATATTCCCGTTTTGGAAGCAATGGGTAACAAGTGCTGCGTTCAATGAAACAGTAACATTCATCCGTTTTGATTTTAATCACATCGAGTTATTTCATCTATCTTAGGAGGAATGCAAGTGGCGAATGGTACTGGAGATGAATCCGGTGCTGTGGACGATGCGGAGGCACCCGATGCCCGTGAAGCTGCAGATGCATCCTTGCACGCTCCTTCCGAACCTGAAGCGGACGGCCCAGTTGTGCCTCAGACTATTGGCCTGCAGGAGGGTATGCGCGAAATATTACATGCGCTCAAGGTGGACTACGTACGTGGGACGCCTTGCATTTGGGTGGTCTATGGCACAATGCAAGGGTAAGGAGTACTGCTTTGCTTATTTTAGATCTCATCGCAAGGAAACTCTGTAGAGTTATTCCTGTACGACCGGATGGGCAGGACGGTGTTTCGTGGACTTGCGAAGTCACTTTTCTTACTCCTCGCACGGTCGCGCAAGGGTGCCAGGTATGGCTTTTTTAGGGTTGGACGGAATCGTTTGTGCTTTTGGTTTGCAATAAGCCCTAACAGGAGAGACCGTGCCTTTCCTAAATATGCGCACTGAATGTGTGTGTCCATGTGACCTTTCGAACTTTTACAGTTCGTGGAGGGTGCAGCCTTGCGCTTGACGAATACAATTACGGACATATCAGTTGTGCCATCGATACACGAAGATGGCCTGTGGCAAGGAGGAGGCCTCATTGTTCCTGGATCTGTTTGGCGGGCAAAGGGAACGCCGGATCCAACTGCTGCAGACATTGAGTACTTTGATTAGCGCTAGTTTTTTACTTGTGACTTTCTTTTACTTTGGTTTAAAGACAGCGGGCACTCAGTTTTAGACCAGCTTTCTTCAAATACCTCACCAGGTTTAAAGACAGCGGGCACTCAGTTTTAGACAAGCTTTCATCAAATACCTCACCATGTGTACATTATTGCAAAACAAAGTTTTTCCCCAAAAAACGCTTGTAGGTTTATGAAAAGCTCTGTGAACATCATATGTGTAGCGCGGAAGATGAGGGCTTTTCGTTGCGAGACCCACTTCGCTCTTCTCTTTTTTTGCGCAGATGGGCAAGCACTAAAACACACACCTCAGACGCAAAACGCATCACACCCGCAGCCACCGCGTTTGCGTCTGAGGTGTGTGTTTTAGCAAAAGAGAAGAGCGAAGTGGGTCTCGCAACGAAAAGCCCTCATCTTCCGCGCTACACATATGATGTTCACAGAGCTTTTCATAAACCTACAAGCGCTTTTTGGGGAAAAACTTTGTTTTGCAATAATGTACACATGGTGAGGTATTTGATGAAAGCTTGTCTAAAACTGAGTGCCCGCTGTCTTTAAGGACTTTGGCTGTCTTTTTAAGGGGTGATGCTGGCGACGGCGATTCGCGAGCAGCCACGCCAAATCCGAACGAGGACGAGGACATCCGCTTGACCAAGCCGTGCGCACGATACATAACGCTGAATGAAGGTAGTGTGTGGTTTTCATTAAAATGAGGGCTTCGCCATTTGCCTTTTTCAATGACTCATGCTGCAGTTTAAAGGCCGGTGCGCACCATCTCCCTTGCCTCTTTGTGTGACAATGCATTCAACCGCGGGGAATTTTTCTTACTGGACAGGTTGGGTCAGACTAATGTATGCAACATGAAACACTTCTGATCTGAAGAGGCAAGGGAGATGGTACGCATCGCCCTTTAAAAAGAGGGGGTCTGTCGGAAATCTGTTTTCGCGACAGATAGGTGGTTTCGAATATTAGCAAATCGAACTTTTCTACTCCGTTCAGAAAATCCCGTCTGATCTCCTCTTTAAGACTTCAATTCACATTGTAAAGCCACAACTGCAGCAAATTCATTACTATACTTGCCCCTGCATAGGCTTTGACTAGCTTCTCAGCAGTTAAGTGTTGGTTTCATGATACCTACTTAAAGACCGCAAAAAAGGCTGACAAATCGGCGAGATTTCTTCACCGTTTGATTTAGCGCCGCTCGTGCATCAATTTGCGCCAGGTTTCGCCTTTCCGACTGCTCTGTGCGCCGAGATATTCAATTTGCAGCTTGGGTAATTTTATTTTACTCTGTGACAAGGCATATCTTTTGCGTTGCGCCGTCGGCTTTTTCTGTTTCTTTTGCTTTTCTCTTCACTCTCCGCCGCCTGCGCGTGCGTGCGAAGCGCGACTGGAAAAAATTGTGCACAGTTCTCTTCAATCTCCGCCGCCTGTGCGTGCGTGCTAAGCGCGACTGGGAAAAATAGACGACAGCGCAACACAAAAGATATGCCTTGTCACACAGAGTAAATTAGGCAAAGCGAAACCTGGCGCAAACTGATGGCCGAGCGGCGCTAAACGAACGGTTAAGATATTTCAGCGATTTGTCAGCCTATTTCGGCCTGTGACTGCATTCTATTTTCTTAGTGAAATATTCTCATGGGGACAGCACTCTGGCCCCAGATACGGCTCGGCTCAAATTGATCGGATGCAGAACGGAGGTGTTGATTTTTGCTGACGAAACGAAGGTGAAATTCAACAGCATCATGGAGAAACTGACGCAGCGAACGGGATACGATACCGTGATCTTAAAGGGCTGATGTGGCAAAGATATGCTATAGTGAAGGCGAGGATTGATTTTTCAATTTTCCTTCCGTCAACTTATGCTGTTTTTCAAGACGAATCGGTTCCACCCCCCCCACGTCTCGACGCGTTTTGCCTCCTTGCAGAGAAAACCCACTTGTGGTGCATGGTTCTCGCTCAACTTTTGCGGAAACTATGAGAAGACTTCTGGGTGCATAGGAACTATGAGGAGACTCAACTAAGTGTACCATTTCCGAGGGGACTCCCATGTGCCTAAAAGACGAAACTCGCTGTACAACTGTATCTAGAAGCTATGTGGAGACTCGTGTGCATAACAGCTATGAGTAGTTTTAACTGAGTGTAGAATCTACGAAAAGATTCCCACGTACATTTTAGGCGTGCTGTCGCTGTACAACTGTGGGTTTTGTCTGTGAGGAGGCAAAAACGCGTCTAGACATGGGATGGAATCGATTCGGCATGAATAACTACATAGGTTCACCAAAGGAAATATGAAAAGAAAAAAGTTTCCGCTCTTACTATGACACATTTATTGCCACATCTGCCTTTTAAACAGGGCAGGATCAGAGATAAAATCGGATGATGCGGAAGTTGACGGTACTACATTTTCTTACCTAACCAATGCATAGTAACGTACGTACATTTGGTAATAGGAACCAAAACTAGCACCTGTTTTGGCTGGAATGGGCAGCGCGCCTAGTACGTAGGTGCTATATGCTGCAGTACATATAACGTACTGACGCGAGCGATGCTTCCTATGTAGCTTTGTACATGAGACATTGCTAGCCTGGTGCGTAGGTGCGATACAATACAGTACATTTCACATCCCGTTACGTAGGAAAGCCGGCGCATGAGGCCTTTTAAAAAAGGGGGATTTACGGCAGCTTATAGTTGGGATGAAATTAAGTTAGGCTTTGTATGCGGCGCATCTAATTTGTTTGTTACAGACGCCCTCTTTTGGTGCGGCAGGCGGGCCAGCAATCAGCAGTTCTACTTCTGCGAGAGGCGAATGTACAAGCTGCAAACTGTTGCTGCTTGGCTGGAGCTGTGGAAGAGAGACAGTAAGATATCTCTGGTATCTCTGTCTCTGGTATCTTGCTGTGTAACCGCTTTTGGTGGGCAGTTATCCTGGTGAAATGGAACAGTGCTTTTTTAGTGCTCGATTCGCACCGCAAAAAGACGACTCTGCTGCCTACTCCGGACGTTGAGACCCCGGTTTTCCAGGCCATAAAAATGGAAGGTAAGGCATACCTGTTTCCTCCTGTTCTTCAGCAATGTTGAAGAGCGATTCTCTTGAACTGCACCTTAGGCACCTTTTTTATTGTCCGGCAACCATTTCCCAAACATATTGGGACTTCCGCATTACTGTACAGATCAGATTGCAATTTAACCCCTCCTGTATTCTGAGATATGACTGTTGGTAGCCCCAATTTTTCCCCCCTCCCTCTCTTGCCCGCTATTTTTTTCCAAAAAATCTTGCCATCGTTCTACTCCATTTTCTTCGCTGATTTCGGTTTGGGGCTTGCCCCTTCGATATTTTGATGAATGTGGCGTGATATTGTCCGGACCGCGGTAATTTTTGCTAAATTGATCATATTCGTACTTTTTAATGGTGTATTGCTCAAAGTATCGAAGGCGGCATGACCCAAACAGAAATCAGCGAAGAAAATGGAGTAGAAAAGGAGAAAAGTGATGGCAACAAACTTTTGGAAAAAAAGGCGGGTAAGTGAGGGGGAGGGGGGGAAATTGGGGCTACCAACGGTCATATCTCAGAATACAGGAGGGGTTAAGAAAGGTTTTCTGTAGCGGTTGCATAGTACTTGGAAGGGGGGTTCTTTTTGTAAATCGAGATAATATGCCTATCGGATTCCCCATCAAAAACTGCATATGTTGATGAAGTTTTAGGGAAAAAATTTGTTCAGGCATCATCGAAATATTCAGGGGTAAAGGTGGGCAGGTCGCATTTTTGCCGTTTTCAACGTTTTCAGCCATATTTCGGCAACCGAAGGGCTTAGAGGGCTACAATTTGGTACACACATACATCCCTTAGGGACCCAAGTCTGGACCAATTTTGAGCCCAATCGGCCACCTGTGTGGCGAGATATAGCGTCACAAAGTGCATATCTTTATATTTTGCACCTGTTGCAAATTTAGTTTTTTGAATACCACGGCGCGAATACATGCCCTGCACGGGGTAAAATTTTGACAGCAAGTAGAGAAGGGTTAGGCCTAAAAACTTTAGTACAACCGCAAAAAATCTCTATAATTGGAATTGGGACTACAGTCCTCTCGAATACTGAAAAATACAGCAAAAAAATTCCCGCCTTTTTTATTTTTCAAGATAAATGAGCAATACCACTTGAAATTTTTTCCTCGTAAATAGCCTATCTTATGTAGAATTTGATGTAGATTTCAAAAATGAAATTATTTCTCCCGAAAAATTTAACCCTTACCCAAAATTCACAAAAATAAGTACCCCCCCTTCCGCCAATACTACAGGCTACTCTCAATCCTAACAGAAAACGTCTCTTAAATTGCAATCTGATCTGTACAGTAATGCGGAAGTCCCAAAATGTTTGGGAAATGGTTGCCGGACAATAGAAAAGGTGCCTAAGTGCAGTTCAAGAGAAGCGCTCTTCAACATTGCTGAAGAACAGGAGGAAACAGGTAGTACTGCAAGCAGACAATTTGTGATGTCCTAATTTTCATCCACTTCTCCAGGCACAACCACATCCCTTCGCAACAGTATACTCTTTTCACATAGAGAAAGTAACGAGAATTTCATACCCATGGGTATCGTTTCATGTCACGGTAGAAAATACTATCCTTGAGTACATTGACATTTCATCCAGTCACCCTCTTCCATTGATCCATACAGTGCTTCACCCAAAACGTACCAATCACAATCGGCAAAAAAGGTTTCATATTCCTTTTCAACACTATTACGTGTGTCTTTGCGACTGTGCGTTTTCCAGCCAGAGAACTGCGAAGCATTGTGCAATACGGACAGTGCCCCAACTGTGGAAAACTTCCTAAGAAGGGCCTCCTCTATTGCACCGGATGTGGCACATTGTCTGGGTGCGATGGATGCGAGGTCGCTGTTCGAGGACGCCAGTGTCGGGTCTCAACTACGTGTCGCAACCGCTCATACGGATTCCGAAAGGCGAATGAGAAATATTTCGACAAGAAGTCAATGGAACAACTTCAAGCTGCATACGACGAATTCTGCAAGGGAGTAGCAGTGTGAATTGCGCTTCAACTCAAAGACAAAAAAAACTATGTGTTGATAGTAATCTGTCTGGTTATCACACTGGAAAAACTGTGACGTCATTGCGGCATTTAGTTGTTTGCGTTGGTCGTGCAGCGTTTTGGCACTATTACAGCTTATACTGGTAATGAAACATGATGGCGCATAAGGATCTTTATCGTTGAAAAAAAAACCACATTAGTCTTCACATGATATGAAATAATACGCTTGACTTCGCATTTTTGTTTGCAGTTTTTTCGGCAAGTCTTCCTCTTTCCTCGTTATTCCTTCCACCTCTTGCGGGGTATCCTTTCAGCCCTTTGGAGCGATCTACTTTGACGCACGACTGCCAGAAAATTGTCGGCAACCGATAGTGTGAGGAGGATGACTGCACAGGATCTACTGCATCCGCTGACGGGCGGACACACAAATGTTCATTGTTGCTTCCTCTGGACTATAGATAGGCATACGGACATGGCGCTTTTATGGTTCAATAAATTTATTGCGCCCCTATTTTAGGGCGGCTAGGAGCCAAGCCTTGCCGCTAATATTACGGTCTTCGACCACCGAGGTTACTTATTCCTGCATTATCTCTTGTGCTGTGGCCATGTCGCAAAGTTCAGTCTGTCCGCGAGCTGTATCTTACACTTGCGTACGTCTACTACATTGCACCATATGCCACACGTGTGCACATGTGGATTTGCGTGTCGTCAATACTACGTCACGTACATACCTTATCTACGAAGTCATCCTATATTACCTATGGAAATACATCCTGCTAAAAGCATTCGGTATAAAATGCGAAAAAAAGAAGCTTCCTACTCATGTTACATAGCAGTTTCCTGCCTACGCTGTACTACGTACATACTTCCTACGTACGAACCCGACCAGCGCCAGCAGCTCCCTGCGACGCCGGCCGTTGCCTGCCACTGGCTGACGTTGAAAGCATACGGTACCATTGACTGCATTAGTGTCTGCCCGGCACGGCGGCTGCAGTTTCGATGTGAACCGAACCCCACCCAAAATAGAGCGACGCTTAGTGGACGTTGCACATAGGCACGATTACTACTTACATCACCGTACTGTCCGTTGAATTACGGTGTATAGACTGAGTAAGTGGGAGTCCTTGGAGGTACCGTACATAGGAACGGCGGTCTTCCTCCATATAATTACATACATATACATTCCACCGCGTTAGGTACTTGGGCATAAGCTTTCTTCTTGTAATCTACCTTCTTGTTGAAGTGGTGTTGAGAGGATTCATCAGGGCGCGGAGCGCCAGTTCAGCAGACACGATATAATTTACTTGGATCAAGAGTGGAGAGGCGTGAAGCTTACACCGTCGCCATTACTACTGTGTAAGTAGAACAAATGAGGGGACTCCATCCATGTATTGCGCATGCATGGAATTCGCTCCTCAGGAGGAGGCAACTATCACACCTAGTTATACAGATGCAGTACAACAGTGCCAGGAATCCAATCTTTCACACACGACAAACCAACGGCCACGCACCGAACTCACACCAAACGCCTCCACTTTCACGCTCCATCACTTCAGTCAGCGCTTCCACAGCTGTATGTACTGTGTATGTAGAACAAATGAGGGGACTCCATCCATGTATTGCGCATGCATGGAATTCGCTCCTCAGGAGGAGGCAACTATCACACCTAGTACGTATGTACGTACTAGGTGTACACGTACGTACGTATACAGATGCAGTACAACAATGCCAGGAATCCAATCGTTCACACACGACAAACCAACGGCCACGCACCGAACTCACACCAAACGCCTCCACTTTCAGGCTCCATCACTTCAATCAGCGCTTCGACAACTGTATGTACTGTGTATGTAGAACAAATGAGGGGACTCCATCCATGTATTGCGCATGCATGGAATTCGCTCCTCAGGAGGAGGCAACTATCACACCTAGTACGTATGTACGTACTAGGTGTACACGTACGTTCGTATACAGATGCAGTACAACAGTGCCAGGAATCCAATCTTTCACACACGACAAACCAACGGCCACGCACCGAACTCACACCAAACGCCTCCACTTTCAGGCTCCATCACTTCAATCAGCGCTTCGACAACTGTATGTACTGTGTATGTAGAACAAATGAGGGGACTCCATCCATGTATTGCGCATGCATGGAATTCGCTCCTCAGGAGGAGGCAACTATCACACCTCGTACGTATGTACGTACTGTATACGTACACGTACGTACGTATACAGATGCAGTACAACAGTGCCAGGAATCCAATCTTTCACACACGACAAACCAACGGCCACGCACCGAACTCACACCACACGCCTCCACTTTCACGCTCCATCACTTCAATCAGCGCTTCGACAACTGTTGTACTGTGTATGCAGACACAAATGAGGGGACCCATCCATGTATTGCCAGCACGGGAAGGAGGGAGGCATCTATCACACCGTAGTAAACATCACTCCTCCAAAGCAAGGGCACCCAACATGTATTTACCTCGGTGTACACGCATACGTCAATGCAAAAACAAAACCAGCCACAAAACAAAGTACAAACAGTGCCAGGAATCCAATCTTTCACACACGACAAACCAACGGCCACGCACCGAACTCAGCACCACACGCCTCCACTTTCACGCTCCATCACTTCAATCAGCGCTTCGACAACTGTATGTACTGCTGTAGAACAAATGAGGGGACTCCATCCATGTATTCACTGCGTCATGAACATAATCTCGTTTTCCCGGAGCAGGCAGGAACTATCACACGTGATGTACTACTAGGTGTACACGTACGTCCGTATACAGATGCAGTACAACAGTGCCAGGAATCCAATCTTTCACACATGACAAACCAACGGCCACGCACCGAACTCACACCAAACGCCTCCACTTTCACGCTTCCATCACTTCAGTCAGCGCTTCCACAGCTGTAGGTACTGTGTATGTAGAACAAATGAGGGGACTCCATCCATGAAAATGCGCACGCATGGAATTCGCTCCTCCGGAGGAGGCAACTATCACACCTAGTTATACATATGCAGTACAACCAAGGATCCATGAACAAGAATAGAATCTTGCATGGCCTGCGCAGATCGATCCCTGACCGGAAACGTCGTCTTAGAAATAACCGATAATTTACATGCTGGATCGTACATATAAATGTATGATCGTGTTTGATAATGTACGATCGTGTATATGTATGTACGATCGTATAAATAAATGTACGATCGTATATAAAAATGTACGATCGTACATTTTTATGCACGATCGTACATTTCTATGTACGATCGTACATTTTTATATACGATCGTACATTTATTTATACGATCGTACATTGATATATACGATCGTACATTATTATACACGATCGTACATAAAAATGTACGATCGTATAGTTGATTATCTGCGCTCGAAAAGCACGCGCAATCTCCAAGCACACAAGCTCGCTCTCTCTTCACAGAAACGAAAATATGGCCGAATTTTGCCTATTTGATCATGTGCATACCTTGGCCGTTAGTAGCTGACGCCATGCTGATGGTTGGAAAGCTGAGAAGAAGCACCAAATCTTGTTGACATAGATAGCGAATGCTTATTGATGCCAGTAGACGACAAGAGAACACGAAAATACTTTGGAAACTTCCCTTACTCTGCGGTCTGCTTGGAGATTGCGCGCGCTTTTCGAGCTCAAATAATCACCTATTTTTATGTACGATCGTATATATAAATGTACGATCGTGGGTAATAATGTACGATCGTGTATAGAAATGTACGATCGTACATTTCTATATACGATCGTACATTTATATATACGATCATACATTTCTATTTGCGATCATACATTTCTATTCACGATCGTACATTTATATATACGATCCATCATGTATATGATCGATCATTATTTCCTTCGGTTATTTTGAGGACGACGTTTCCGGTCAGGGATCGATCTGCGCAGGCCATGCAAGATTCTATTCTTGTTCATGGATCCTTGGTACAACAGTGCCAGGAATCCAATCTTTCACACACGACAAACCAACGGCCACGCACCGAACTCACACCAAACGCCTCCACTTTCACGCTCCATCACTTCAGTCAGCGCTTCCACAGCTGTATGTACTGTGTATGTAGAACAAATGAGGGGACTCCATCCATGTATTGCGTATGCATGGAATTCGCTCCTCCGAAGGAGGCAACTATCACACCTACTATTTATTTTTTTGCTAGGTACACTACGTTGTAGAGTGCTTCTTTGGAAATGTACCTTGGACACCTTTTTTATGGTCCAGCAGCCGTTTTCCAAACATATTGAGCCTTCCGCATTACATTGCTGACCAGTTTGCAATTTAACCCCCCTGTATGCTGAGATACGGCTGCTGGTAGGCCCAAATTGCCCCTCACGTGCCCGCCACTTTTTTTCAAAAAGTTCTTACCATCATTCTACTCCAGTTTTTCACAGATTGATTTGGGGCATGCCCCTCCGATATTTTGATGAATACACCATGAAATAGCCCAAAAAAGGGGTAATTTTGGCTAATTTGATCATTTTCGCCAATTTTGGTGGTGTATTTATCAAAATATCGAAGGGGCAGGTGCTCCAAACCGATATCTGCGAAGAAAATGGAGTAGAATGATGCTAAGAGTTTTTGAAAAAAGTGGCGGCACGTGAGGGGCAATTGGGCCTCACCAGCGCCATATCTCGGCATACAGGAGGGGTTAAATTCTGAACTGGTCAGCAACGTAATGCGGAAGGCGCAATATGTTTGGAAAACGGCTGCTGGACCATAAAAAAGGTTTGCAAGGTACATTTCCAAAGAAGCACGCTACAACGTAGTGTACCTCGCAAAAAATAAATAGTAATTATACAGATGCAGTAGCAACAGTGCCAATTGCCGTTGTGCATAGGTACGATTTTTATCTTACATCACCGTACTGTCCGTTCTATTACGGTATCTAGGCAGAGTAAGTGGGAGTCTTTGGTAAGGTACAGTACATAGCAACGGCGGTCTTCCTCCATATAATTACATACATACACATTCCACCACCTTAGGTACTTGGGCATAAGCTTTCTTCTTGTAATCTTCCTTCTTGTTGAAGTGGTGTTGAGAGGATTCATCCAGGCGCGGAGCGCCAGTTCAGCAGACACGATATAATTTACTTGGATCAAGAGTGGAGAGGCTACGCTGCTGGGTGATAACTTTGGGATGTCCATGTGCTCAGATCGTTTTGTCATAACCATAACCGCAATATATGTGCGCGAATTGTACTACGTACGTACATAGTGTCTGTATGTATGTGTATGCCAGAATGTAGTACGGTACATCCTTCCTGATAGCCGTCGATACGTAACGTGTTTACAGGGTTGCTTCCTCACAACGAAACCAACAGAATAGCAGTGCTTACATAAACGATTACCCCTCCACACTCGTGCGCGACAAAAGCACGGAAATGATACCCCAACACTAGCAGCTCACAAACAGGAATGGAAACAGGAAAAAACGAGTTAACATATATATGTACAAATTTTTGTTTCACAACTGAATACGCTATTTTCCACAATCTCAATTGACACAAAAAAAATTGAAGGAACGATAGTAACCTGGTCGTCTGTACCCAATATTTACACAAGAATGACAGAACAACAACAGATCTAGCATAGATTTAAATTCACGTTTTGTTACAGCATATGTTACTATTGCACGTAAGTTTTAAATAAACACATAACTGAAGAAAAAACAAAAAAAACAAGGCGGCAGAAACCAAAATCTACG
>JASAMW010006824.1:0-12865 GCA_030247985.1 Epsilonema sp. ZAB3_2
TACTGCATTCATTACACCCTCATTACGTACATATACGTGCGCAAAGTAGAACCAAGAATGAAATCGTCCGTCACACCCATCTTCCCAACTTTAATTTCACACGAACCAGTGCATTGCCACTCTGATACTCAGCACCACAGTGTATAGCTCACCTCACCTATTGTATAGCTCACCTCACCTACACCTACCTTCAAAGCCGAAACTTCGGCTGTCCACCGTCCACAGGAGGGTAATGCATCTACTACGTTGGACCGGCCAGGTCTGTTCAGTATGGCATCGGAGGTGACCTCGTCACTGGTCAGAAGATGACGATTCGTTTCCATGCCAGTTGTCTACAAGCATCACACCCACCACTGCCAGTGTACAGTACGTACGTACATACGTGTGTTACTGCACTGCACTGTACTGTACTGCCATGTATACCGAGCACGTAGGGTACTATGGGGTAAACCCGGCCATCTAAATACTGCAGTCGATCTTTCTAAAGTGGCCTCTACGCCTCTAGAGTTGAGCTTCGCCCCCACGCGGCGTGGAGGTGAAACTAACGCACTTTACACGGATTTTGATCTTCGATTGCGTTGTGTGTCCATAACGAAAAAATTTTGGATAGGGCGCAAAAACCTGAGGCGCAAAATTCACCTCTTTGCCTGCCACCTTTCGGCACCTCTTCATATCAACCAAACAGTAATTTTTTATTTTCCTACCGTAACCCAATCATGCTTGTGTTTGTACCGTAAATTATCATACAATGTTTTGTGTTTTTTATTAAAAGCACAATTTTGTTTGAGGTCGTAAATGCGACTCTTTTTCGGTCGTGTAAGCGACGTGTTGCTTTCTGTTCAAAAAAGAAAAGATAAAAAATGACGCACCAGTCTGAATGTCCCAGTCTCAATGTCAATTCCAGGAAACCAGAAGGAATATTGTGACACAAGAGGAGAGCAGCAGAGAAGACAAACAACTGACCAGGAAAGATGAAAAGTAAAAAATGACGCACCAGTCTCAATGTCCTAGTCTCAATGTCCTAGTCTCCTCAAAGTCCCAGTCTCAATGTCCCAGCCTCAAATGTCATTTCCAGGAAACCAGAAGGAATTTTGACACAAGAGGAGAGCAACAGAGAAAAGAAACCGACTGACCAGGAAAGATGAAAAGTAAAAAATGACGCGCCATTCACCAGGAAACCAAAAAGGATTGTGACGTACGGAGAGCAGCAGAAAAGATTGGTTTTGGCCGATTTGTTGGTGTTGCTTGCGAATTTATTTATTATTGTTTGCTTCTCTCCGATTGTGTGAAGTGAACGAACTGCATTGCATTGTTTGTCTGAAGAACAAGGTTCTCGACCCTGGTTTCATCGAAAGGTGTAGTAGGTGTACTTTTTTAGCCTATGTTTCTTGCTCGTAGCGCGCCCAGCGCTACTCGCTCGCGGTCCGTTTATTGGATATCGCATTGAGGCTAAACTCCGCCTTCTTTCTCAACGGACAGTACACAAGGAGCAAGCTAAAAATAAAACATTGGACAGCAGTAGCACAGCTGTGTGCCCTGCCTGCAGGGAGGAAGGAGTGTAGCCTGGCAGCTAAAACTTTCTTGCTCTCATCCGAAGGTCAGAAAATTCTGTGTCGTCTATCCACTTCTGTTGAATCTTGATTGTTTCCACTATTTCTGAATCTGAGCTGCTAAGGTACGAAAGAGTTTTACCCCTGAAGAGCATCCTATGGTGGAGTACTGTGATGTGATGTGATGCCGGACGTGAAAACGGAACTCGCCGACAGTTCGCAGAGTGCGATCGAAGTCGAAGAGGAAGCGACTAACGAAGGAGAAAGAGAAGGAGAAGAGGAGGAAGACTGGGAACGAATCGAGAATCCCGCCTACCGGGCCATCATACGAGCCGCGCCCAAACCACGTCGAAGAGTGCGACGCGAACCAGCCACCACCACGAAAAGAAGCGGCGTCAATGGGCGACCCACACCGAACTGGGGGCTAGGGTTTCGCATTTTGGCCTGCGAAAAGCCTTTATGGATATGATACAGAAGGCGAAGGCATAGCAATGACATAGGCTTAGGCTTAACAATGGACATAGGCTTAGGCTTAGGCTTAGCAATGGACATAGGCTTAGGCTTAGGCTTAGTAATGGACATACTAGGCTTAGGCTTAGGCTTAGCAATTGACATAGGCTTAGGCTTAGGCATAGCAATGGACATAGACTTTGGCTTAGGCTTAGCAATGGACATAGGGTTAGGCTTAGCAATGAACATAGGCTTAGGCTTAGCAATGGACATAGTCTTAGGCTTAGCAATGGACATAGTCTTAGGCTTAGGCATAGCAATGGACATCATAGGGTGAGGCTTAACAATGGACATAGGCTTAGGCTTAGCAATGGACATAGCTTTGGCTTAGGCTTAGCAATAGTACAAATAGGCTTATGTCCATACACGTACGTATGTTCATACGCTTAGCAATGGAAATAGGCATAGGCTTAGCAATGGACATAGGCTTAGGCTAAGGCTTAACAATGGACATAGGCTTAGGCTTAGCAATGCACATTGGCTTAGACTTAGGCTTAGAAATGCACATAGGCTTAGACTTAGAAATGGACATACTGTATGTAGGTGAGCAATGGACATACGTAGGCAGGCTTGACTTGCTAGCAGTGGCGTAGGCTTTCGGTGTGATTCGCCCTCCACTGCAGATCTCGACGATCCCGATTCGAAATCGTCCACAGGGCTGAAACGAGGAACGGGAGGGAGCAAAATTCAGACGGAAGAAGAGCTGCAAATCCAGCGTCGATTGGCCAACGTACGGGAGAGGCAGCGAACCCAGAGTCTGAACGAAGCTTTCACGCGTCTACGTCGAATTATTCCCACTATGCCGTCGGACAAAATGAGCAAGATTCAGACTTTGAAGTTGGCCTGCCACTACATCCAGTTTCTGGATCAGGTACTGTACTGTGTACGAGGTAGTCCCAAAACACACGTACGTGTACACACACAGTACGTACGTACACATACTAAAAGCGCACACTACGGTTCGCGGTCACTTCGTTGCGGTTTTTTTCGTTGCGGACCTTTCGTTGCCGCGGTCACTTCGTTGCGAGAACTTTCGTTGCGATCACTTCGTTGCGGATTTTTTCGTTGCGGACATTTCGTTGCGGCCGTCCTCTGGTCATTTCGTTGCGAGAACTTTCGTTGCGGGTATTTTCGTTGCTGGTCATTTCGTTGCCGGTCTAGAATTGGTCATTTGGTAGTGAGTACTTTCGTTGCCGTTCATTTCGTTGCGAGATTTACCTAAGCCTAAGCCTAAGCCTAGCCTGCAACGAAGTGAATGGCAACGAAAGTACTCACTACCAAACTGACCAAATTAAGACCGGCAACGAAATGACCGGCAACGAAAGTTCTCGCAACGAAATGACCAGAGGATGGCCGCAATGAAATGTCCGCAACGAAAAAAACCGCAACGAAGTGACCGCAACGAAAATCTCGCAACGAAGTGATCACCGCCGCAACGAAATGACCGCAACGAAGTGACCGGCAACCAAGTGACCGTATCCCCACATTACAACGATTATTATATTTGCAGGGTGGGTGCTGTCACTATGAGGTAAACCGTGCCGTGGGAAAATCCGGCCACCATAGTTTCTCTGTATTATCTCAGCTGATTCCTTGAACTCTCCTCTTCAAATGAGCTATTGGGTTCATCGTTTGCTGGAAACAGCAATTTCACAGGAGCGCAGGTGGCCGGGTTTGTACTGTACGTACTTAGTTAGCACCCTACCTTTTGTATGTACTGTACGTACTTAGTTAGTTAGTATTGTACGTACACCACACGGTAGCTACTATTTCCGTTTGACGTTTGCCGATTGCCCTATTTTCTTTTTCATATTTTCTGCTCCTAGCAGGTTCTCGATTCTGAAACTGCTTTCGACTCCTTTCCGCTGCTCTGCCATCATCAGCCTCCTCCTCCTCCTCCTCCACCTCACCATCACTCCTTGCTGGCATCCGCGAATGGGAGGAACGACAAAGATTCGATAAGCACCAGCGGGGACTACGCCACTCTTCTCGGAGTCGGA
Organism: Epsilonema sp. ZAB3_2; assembly: GCA_030247985.1. Classification (NCBI taxonomy): domain Eukaryota; kingdom Metazoa; phylum Nematoda; class Chromadorea; order Desmodorida; family Epsilonematidae; genus Epsilonema; species Epsilonema sp. ZAB3_2. The sequence continues at coordinate 4,061 of JASAMW010006824.1, forward strand.
GGCGATCGACTGGGCTACGCATTCTCCGCCTGGCGCATGGAGACTTCTGGCGGCAATCCTTACGCCTGTTGGTCCGCAGCTACTCAGCAACATCCGTCGACGTTTGGGGCGACCACGGGTGGACCGAGATACTGCAGCAGCGCCAGTTTCTATCCCTCGTCCACCTCCATGTTTGCGTCTTCAAAAAATTGAGGAGTGTATGTACTAGGGTACTGTGGGGTAAACCCGGACACGGGGTAATCCCGGACACCTAAGCTCCTATGAACTTGCCGCTTCAGCAAAAATGATGAACATGGCAGCTCATTTAAAAGAGGAGAGTTCAAGGAATCGACTGGTAGAATACTTGTCTCAATCGGTCGCATGGTTGCTTTGCTGAGATATACTAGGTGTCCGGGTTTACCCCACAGTACCTTACTTACTACTTTAGAACCATTGTAATGTTCCGTAGATACGTAGCCTCATGAAGGGGATTCGTTATATACGAAAGGGGGCATACACGAGGAAGGCAATACACGAGGGCATTTTACATTTGTACCAAAAGTAAGGGTTTTTGACCTCCTGGTACTCTTTTATGGTGTTTGTTTGATAGGCTCCACTTATCAAAAATTCAGCTTTCACGTGTTTTAGCACAAAACACTTGATTTCCCTTGCTTTTCGCGTTTCTCTATCCACCATATGCAGTAAGGGAATTGGGTAGGTCGAAGGTGACCCCGCGGCATTTAGTGAAAGTTTGGGTCGGTGCCTGCGGGGTCGTCGACCTTGTTCAATCATCTGGGAGCGGAAAAGGAGCCAGTGAAAAGAAGAATTGACAACAAAATGACGTCGACGACCGCGCAGACACCGATCCAAACTTTCACTAAATGCCGCGGGGTCACCTTCGACCTACCCAATTCCCTTCTGCATATGGTGGATAGGGGGCTATACAGTACACGAGGGCAAGTGACGTAAGTCGCCGTTTAGGGGCGCTATACACGAGAGGGGCTATATACGGAACATTACAGTATCTTAACGAAGTGAAACATCAAGTTGAAATCAGTTCAGTACGTCACGATCAGTGTAAATCAGCGAATACCACTTTTGTTTTGTTGTTATCATGGATATTTTGTTGTGTATGTATACCTACCTTGCTTTTGCTACCTTCCTAACGTTTTGTTAAAGGGGAACTTTGGGCGGAAAGTTCGAGGTAAGCCTGCACGGATCATTCGATAGAGCATAAAAAATGCTGCAAAACGCACCAAGTCCCATACCTCTACGTTGCGTCGTTCTTGAGTTACAGGCAAATACTGATCTGTGAACGGGAAACTCAGCTTGAAGAGCATGTAGCTCGCTAACCATTGCACCGATCGGAATAATTTTTCAGCCACCGTGTGCTCCGTTTGGCGTTCTACCTTTTTGTTGTATAAAGCTAAGCTGTATCTTCACTGCCTGTGGCGTGGGAAGCCAAAAACAGGTGTCCTTGCGCAGTTTAGCACATATTTTGTCCATGTATTAAATATGTGCTAAACTGCGCAAGGACACCTGTTTTTTGGCTTCCCACGCCACAGGCAGTGAAGATACAGCTTAGCTTTAAACAACAAAAAGGTAGAACGCCAAACGGAGCACACGGTGGTGGAAAAATTATTCCGATCGGTGCAATGGTTAGCGAGCTACATGCTCTCAAGCTGAGTTTCCCATTCACAGATCAGTATTTGCCTGTAACTCAAGAACGACGCAACGTAGAGGGACGGGACTTGGTGCGTTTTGTAGCATTTTTTATGCTCTATCGAATGATCCGTGCAGGCTTACCTCGAACTTTCCGCCCAAAGTTCCCCTTTAAAACTGTACGTGAGTTTTTGCATTTCATTTTTAAAAGTGCGTGCGTACAGCGTAGCCACAGCCATCAATACGAATAATATTTGTGTGTGGGTTGGGGTTACGGTAGCTATGTAGCTGCTTTAAAGTTGACTAATTTTCTAGCCTCCGGCTCTGAAAGTTTAGCCATTTCGTTTCGCTTTGTTTTGGTACTAGATGTCGGGAGCGCGCGTAGGAGCAGAAAATGCAATATGTTGGAAGCTTTATGACTTTTGCAAGCTGGTGTAAAGCCTAACAACACACGCAGGTTCATTACTCTTTTGCAGTAGAAGTGCGCGCAAAAGCTTACCGTATTTTTGGGTGTATATCCCCCCTGAGTATATCCCCCCAGTGTATAACCCCCCATTGGCAAAATATAAATTATGTCCTATGTATATCCCCCCTGGTGTATAACCCCCCATGTACAGGAAGGTACCTAACCTACCTATGTAAGCTGGTCAGAAGCTAGCTGTAGCTACTCCTACACACCATGCTACCATGCCTATAAGCTTAGCTGAGTATGTCTTATACTAGAATAACCCTGTTTTGATCGCGATTATGCCCTAAAACACATACTTTAAACCTCAAAAACATGCCTCTACACACCGCTCAAAAACATAAATTTTGTCCCATATCCCCCCCCCCCCCCCCCCAGTGTATATCCCCCCCCAGTGTATAACCCCCCGTCAGACCTCTCGATTTTTGTATGGGGCTATACACCCAAAAATACTATTTCACTTGGCGTTCAGTTGAACCAGCAGGACGTAAACATAAAGCGGGCTGGGTTCCCTCCCTTCCCTACCGTCCGTTTATTTATTGGGTTTTTGTTTTTATATTGGCCGAGTTTTCCACACGGCGCAAAGTCTATTCCTTACTTCATAAAGCAGAAAAAGCATCAGTTCTATGCGAAATTGCCAAAGGGTATAAAGAAGAAGGAAGTGTTGCTTTTGCTTTCTGGTCTAGCATTTTGACAAAAAAATCAAACAAAAGCCGCAAAGGAAAGGAATCATTTATCATCGAGCAGACAAATTATTGGTTTTTGTTGGGCTTGCAACTAATTTGCTTGGCTACGGTAACTACATCGATATAAAACATTGTTTAAACATAACTGTGTACATTATGTTCGTGTATGTGTATACGTACATGTACAATAAAATAACGTCGTGTTTGTAATGTGTAATGTTGCCAGTTTCACTCTTTCTTGCTTCTTTTCTTTGAAAAAACTTTAACGCCGCTGCAAAGAGTGTTCTTACAGTGCTCTGAGAAGTGCTGAATTTTTTGAACAATTTTTTTCTACAGTTTTTATAAGAATGGGTGCGTACTGTACTTTTTGTGTGTTATGTATGACATTGCTGGCCGTACAAAATTTTAGTGTTGTATGACTTTCCTCTTGTGTGCTGCCCTTTTGACTGTGGCTAGATTTCAAAAATTTCACTTTTTGTCAATGGAGGATGCTTTTTGCCTTTGCTAATTATTTACTCACACAAAAGGTGCCATAAACTCTCGTGCCTCTTCTGTCCTTCCTGCTCGCTCAAAGCCAATTATTTTTATTAGCTGTTGGGCAGTAAAAGCTTCCTGTATGTCAAGGCAAGTGAAACTACACCCAAAGATGCGCGCGCCCTCCAGGGAAGAAGATTTGTTTTACTTTTCTTCGTTGGGGGTCGGGGCAATAAAATTGCCGGAGGGAGGAAAGGAATATTCGCAAGGTGGTCCAAGCCCAGCAGACCTCCTCTCCTCTGATTTCACTTGCAAAGATTGCGGGTCAGCTATCAGCGCTGTAAAGTGGACGCGCTCTCGCTGGTGCTGGCTTTTCTCATCTCACCCTGCCGTGCACACTACAGACTAAAACAAGATGGAACGGAAAGTGTATAGCACTTGCCATTGAAAAGGAGTGGGTTAGCCAGAGCAGGAGACGTTTTGCCGCGAAGAAATGACATCTTGAGGGCCATAAATCATAATTGATATAGACTACGGTAATGTTGAAGGGTAGTGTGGGTTAAACCCGGCTGTGGATGGGTTAAACATCGTAGAACTGAAGGTGACCAAAGTACAAGAGTGGGAGTTTGAGAAATTGAGCTGTGCGTGCAGTCAGATGGGACGTGCGCTAAGAGGGGCGTAATCCAGTTCTGCGCTGCGTGTTCGACTCACGCACTGGCTGCCCAATTTTTCAAATTGCTTCTCTTGTGCTTACATGTCTTAATAGAGTACACCCGCGCTAAAGACTATTCCATCATGTCTTGCGTTTCCAGAACTGAAGGCCGTTCGTTCTACGTTTTCTGGCCGGGTTAGCCAACCAATAAAACCACCCGTGTTTACCCAATTCGCATTTATACCTGCCTTTGCAAGGGTTGGTGCAAATGGGCCTAAATACACTGTATGCGTTGTGCGCCCTATACATACCACACGCCTGCCTACCATATTTACTAGGGTGTCAGTCACGGATCCAAATTTTTCTATCGGAGCCGGAGTGGGATGTCAAAGGTGGGACCGACCCGGATCAGCAGTTTTATGAGCACCGACATAACATACGGGTACACCACATATGTAGGGCGTAATATACTCGCCGGATTCATAATATACTCGGTTTCATAATATACTCGCCGGATGTTTGTGCTTATATCTCCCCACCGGAGTGTCACATTCGAATGCGGTTTTTTGCCTTGAATAGCCAACGCTTCAACGTTGATGCAGCCAAAATTTCAGCTTCCTAGGTTGCATTGTCATGACGCTGTAAGCGGTCAAAGTTGTTGCGCCTATTTTGGCGCAAAACGGAGGCAGGGCACTGAGGCGGGGCAACGGATTTGCATTTTCGCTTTTTTCTCGCTCTTTCAAGTCTGTTCACCATTCCACGCTAACTTTTATGCATTTTTGAGCAGTCTTGTCGAAGATAGACTTCAGTTTGATCACCATGGCATCAGCGTCCCAAGGAAAAGCTTGGATGACCAAATTTTGGCTGTAACACTGTTTGCTAAGTTCGAATCTGCAAGAGAAGTGGCATGGAGATAGAAAACTCCACCGAAACTTGTGCTCCAGATAAAAACTTGGGAGGGGAATACTGCGGAAGGAAAACTAAGGAGGAGAGAAACTGGGTTAGGTAAACTGGGGAGAGAAAATCTGTACCTGGCCGCCTGTAAAAATGTGTGAAAATTGACGCTTTGCAAATCGACCTGTTTGAGCCGCTTTCTGTTGGCCTAGAAAGCTGAAATTTTGGCTGCATCAACGTTTTGAAGCCGTGGCTATTCAACGCAAAAAACCGCATTCGAATGTGACACTCCGGTGGGGAGATATAAAGCACAAACATCCGGCGAGTATATTATGAAACACCCTGTACATACATGTAGTACATTGTAGTGCTGCCGAAGCTGCCAGCAACGGGCCACAGGTGAAGCGAACCAAACAAACATGGGATAGTAATGAAAAAATGGCCTTGATCACTGCGTGTACATACTATTAGTACAGTAGTCAAGTGTACGTACCTATGTACAAACGTCAAAACGTTACGCTGACTACAATTTACACTGTCATTGACTGTATGTACACTGTCTGTCTGTCTGTCTGATACATCGCAAAGGAAGCTAATCAGCAATGAATAATAACAAAAGGCCAGCGAAGCCACTTTGCTTGCAATAGGTGACTAGGTGTACACAAAGGTACTATGTACACGTACACACTATGTAGCCTACTGGTATGTACCTCACTGCCTGTACTGTACTGTGCACAATACAGGCCTAGCTAAAACAAGTCATAAATTTGCATCTTCATTAATTCCTTCCGTTTTTCAAGTGCAAACATGAAACAACGGATGAATATTTTGTTTGCGGCGTTGTTTGTAGCTGTGGAAGTGGCTTTGGCGGTGAACCAATGGCTGCTTCCTGACGCTGAAGAGTTGAAATTCTACGGCACTACTCTACCATACGAAATCAGTGATGAGCAGGGATTGGGCAGAACTTTCGAGGGAATCGGAGGTCTCAGTGGAGGTGGTACGTAAAATGTGCACACCAAAATTATTTTCCAGTCGTTTTGCTTCATATTTAATTTTCTTTGAATCTTTCGTCCGTTCTTCCATGAACAGGTGCCACCTCAAAGCTGCTAGTCAGCTACGAAGAGCCGACACGAAGCCAAATTCTGGATTATCTCTTCAAGGTCGAACTGAACTACACTGTGAATATAAAATGCTCAACCTGCGGGTTAGGTACTGTAATATAATATCGTTCGTCGTCGGTCGTCAACCTACAGTGTCATAATGCAGATTACAGTATAAGTAACGTACATTTTTAGCCCAACTTTGGCGCATCACTGCACATACTGAAAGTTGAAATTGGTGGGGATGACCAAAGTACAGGTAAAAGTAAAGTATTGTACATTATATTATGATGTGTGAGCGAATAGTAATCGGCTCAGACATAATTGTACGTACGTACACACTAGTACCCGAACGTATCCTACATGTACAGTTCATGTACAGTACCTACGTACTACATACTGTAGATGCATTTTGGAAGGAATAAGAATGCATTGGACACAACACACTGAGTGAGTGAGTATAGTACTATAGTCTGGCCAATAGCAGTTGGCACTTGAACTCAAGGCGCGTTGCGAAAAATAGATTTACAAATGCGGATTTCTGTCCACGCTTCGTGTACTCCTATTTAGCAGAAGTACATGCAAACTACGCAACTCGCCTTGAGTCCAGGTGCCAACTGCTGTTGGCCAGACTATAGGCTAATCGCGAATGAATTGTGCAGATGGGTGCGAATCATCTCACATGCATGAAGCATGGGATGAGAACTATGACCGAGGCTACGAATGGTGGCTGATGAAGGAAGCTAAAAAGGTGAATCCGCTTTTATCAAGCACAATAAAGAAGGGAACCAGTTCAAAATGGCGTATAATCATGAGGGAAAGGATTGCAATCCACGACAGGACATTATGACAAAATGCTTGGACTGGACACTCACTCAACCTTGGCGCAACCAGCAGGAACAGTTGACAATTTTTGTGTGTAGAGAAATCCTAACATAAAGCTGTATGGATTGCCTTGGGCGTTTCCAGGGTGGCTCGGAGGAAAGCAACTCGGCTTCGGCTCACCCTACTCCAACCGCAAGGCAACGGCTGACTACATTGTCAAGTGGATTCAGGGAGCAAAAACGGTTCACAACTTGACCATCGACTATGTGGGAGTAAGCAAGGCCAGTCTTGTCCCTTTCCAGCTGAGAATAGAACTGTAATAAGCATAAAAAACATTGTAATTTGGTTTATAAAAATGTAATAACAAAACGTGCATTTTGAAGATTTGGAATGAAAAATTTTGCGACGTGGACTATATTCTTGTAAGATTTTTTGCCCAAAAGTAGACTACTGCGTGTGTGTACTATTAAGAAAGTACTCTGCAAATCTGCATCCATATAAAGCCAAGGAAACCCAGCAGAAATGATGTTGAAGAATATCACGTCTTTTTAAGACGCTGCATGCAGCTTTAGCTTCAAACGGATTTTCCAATGTGAAAATTGTAGCCTCTGATGGAGGATACGGTTGCTCGTTGGAGTCTATTTTCAGCAACGCAACGTTGAACAGTGCAGTTTATGCCTTTGGGTATGATTTATGTTTGTATGTTATGTTATGGACATAGTCGAGAAGGAATATTTGCCAGAAGTGCCAGGGACTCGAACCCTGGACCTCTCGCGTTTCCAGGGCGAGCGCAATATTCTGACAACACAGTATATACAGTATACAGCATGTACAGTATACAGTATGTACAGTATATAGTTGTGGATGTTTGTACAGTTGATTTGGATGGAGCTAAAAAGTGTCGAGAAAAGAGCTTTATGGCAAAATTTGCAGGCTTCACTATCCGGGAACGTTTACATCGCCAAGTGCTATTGCTAGTGGAAAGCGACAGTGGTCTTCCGAGGATTACAGTACTTTTAATGATGACATTGGTGCTGGATGCTGGGCCCGGGTACGTAAGAGGCTGTAAAAGCTAAATTATGTACTGCAGATTGTCATTATACTGTTGCTACTACGTATGATCGTGCGTGCTAGCTATGTAGTTCTTCAACTGCTACAGATTTTGAATTGGAATTATGTCAATGGCTACATGACCAGGTAGAGATATACTAAAGATAATCTGTCAGTTGAAAGCAGAATTAGCATCAGTCATTCACCATTATTTTTTTCGTTTCCAATCATATTCCTAAAGTTTTGAAATTTCTGCGTTTTCGGGTTGCAGTACAATCTCATGGAATCTCATCGCCAGCTATTACCCAGGGTTTGGCTATTATCGCTGCGGCCTAATGACAGCTGTCGAGCCCTGGAGTGGTCACTATGAAGTCAACAATCCCATCTGGATCACAGGTTCAAATCTGTAGGGTACTATGTTTGATTATGCACATTTGCCAACGCCATTGGTGGGAACAGGTAAATGTGTGTACTGTATCACATCACACTCGTAGGGTATCTGTATTGTATTCATTTTGCACAGCTCACACAACTCAATTCTCTGAAATCGGCTGGCACTATCTCAAGCATGGCAGTGGAGTTGGTAACTTAACGTATGGTGGCAGCTATGTGGCTCTCACTGACCCAGCCCAGAAGCACTTGACTATCATCATTGAAACAATGGTTGATACAAAACGGTTCCATATTCAATTACTTCAGAAAAAATGAGTTGCGTGGCAACGTGTTACTATAAAAGCGAGAGTGACTCTCCCTCCTGAATCTGAATGAACAGGTTCGTTTCGTTCTATTTCCAGACCCACAATCATACTCGAAGTGCATTCGCCCTACACTCTACAACTGACTCAGTGCAACCACAGACTGCTGAATTTTCAACTGACAGGATCATATGTATGTATGTAATCTCATATCATGATTATTATTGGCAGTAACTCTGTCCTGTACAATGTACAGTATGTAATACCGAATTTTGTGCTCTTGCCGTTGCCATTTATATACGTGCATATCTACAGGGTGTCC
>JASAMW010006825.1:0-14601 GCA_030247985.1 Epsilonema sp. ZAB3_2
ACCCCGAATACCGTGCTGATTTCTGCATACTACATACATCCTACATACAGTACATACACATACAGTTCATACACTGTACATAAACTATACTACATACTGAAATCTACGCAATCAACGAAATTTCTGTTCTACACAATCAACGGAAAAATGTGCACACAAGCATCTACACAAACCTTTACTTTAGCGTATTACTTGTGTATACATGTTTGTATGCATATTTCAACGCTGGAAGGACCAGTCGGCAACCATACACTACAGTACATACAGTTCTGCATACTACATGCAGAGAGCTCGATTTTGGAGCTGAAGCTGAGAAGCATGTGGAAGAAATGGAAGAAGGATGTGGCAGTGAAGCCAAGGAGCTGGAGAAGAAGAAGTGCTGCAGAAAGCTCGATCTAGATGGTGCAGCTGCAGCTGAAGAGCATGGGGGTGGGAAGGAAGCTGACCACGCTGAAGAGCAGGGTAGAGAACAGGAAGATGGATGTCAGATCCAGTGATAGAGCCAGATACATACTGTAGTGGCAGTACTGTATGTTTGTCTGTGGTCAGTTTGCTGCTTGATGAGACCATTTGAAAGAAACAGTCATTTTGATGAATTTGCTAGTGCTGATTACAATACATTACAATACAGTACAGTACAATACAATACAATACATTACATTACAATACAGTATTACAATATAGTACTGTACAGTATTACAATATAGTACAGTACAGAGTACACGAGAAATATGAGTACAAGTACAATCTAACCGCTTTTTAGAGAAATAATTAATACAGACAAGATTCACACCACAAACGATGTGTGACACTTCTCTAGGTACTGTGGACGGTTGCTCCATGGTTTATTGCACGGTTAATACATGGTTGCCGACTGGTCCTTCCAGCGTTGAAATATGCATACAAAGATGTATACACAAGTAATACGCTAAAGTAAAGTTTTGTAGATGCTTGTGTGCACGTTTTTCCGTTGATTGTGTAGAAAAGAAATTTCGTTGATTGCGTAGATTTCAGTATGTAGATCGAGCCATTTTGTAGACGCAATTGATTTGTGATTGTGTATTTTTTTTATTTAGACTTTTAAAAAATTGTGTAGAAAATGTGTGGGGGGCGGCCCACCAAATAAAAAAAAAATTATGGTCTCTCTCTTTGGTAAGTAGAAAGGCGGGCCCGCGCTCCTCTACGACAGACATAAGAGAAAGAGAGAGGGGAATATGAAAGCCCTCTGTATCGAAAATCAATGTCCTACGTACCTATGTATACCCGTCGAACATCCGATAAAAAATACGTACACCATTCCACAAAAATGCCTGAAATTATTTCGCCTAATTTTATCAAATGTTTAGTACCACGAAAAAAATTTGTCCTCTACAGTAGTCGCTCTACATAAATTACGGTGCGTATACGGGTTACTTTACGTATGTGGTACAGCAGTTGCTATGCTGAGGAACGGCCACAGATATGTATACTGCATGGCGCCAACAACAGAAAGTCAGACAAATTGCTTGGATTGAGAACTATTCGCAGCTGGTAACCAACCATTCGTTTCCATTTTTGGCACACTACTGTATATGCGTTATAATGCCTTCTTCAACTTTTCAATTATTTATGTCATGCCTCTGGGTTTCGGACCCCATTAGACTCTGTATAGCGAAGTGATAGGGCCTGTATGTCAACAAGACATCCATGGCATATCTCATAGTAGCCAGCCAGACAGACTTCATGTGCTGTTAGTGATAGCTAGCTGTAGCTACTAAAGTTGGAGCCAATTATTCTTACTGACTTCTTTCCCGCCTCCCACAGATGCTTTTTCAGAAACTCTTTGTTTTCAAATATTGCGCATATGTGTAGGCCTGCATCTGATAATGAAACCTAAATATGTATTGTACATATCAGTTCTTCCCCTCTTGTTTATACGCAGAAATACCTTGAAGTGCTCCACGTTTGAACAAGGAATAATTATTGTGCATATTGGTGCGATGTGTTGTGTTCATGCGATGTGCTGCTAGTGATTGATAAGCATCGACAATACGACGTGAATTATTTGCGAGTATGCCTAGTATACATACAGCGGCAACAAGCTGCTAGCAAATGGCCAGGCGAAATCGAAAAAGTAAAATAATATATTAGCTGGTGTTGTTTTGTTTTGTTGTCCTGGACTCGAGATCGCCTGAGAAAACCATGTCGTCGTGTACCGTACTATGTATGATATACATAGGTATAAATGTGTGTATATTATGTACATACCTTGTACTTGAATTACTCGTTCATGTTTTTCAATACAACTTAGGACGTCCACGACATACACTTTTCGTACGTGCGCGGTTCCTTTTCTTTGTCTCATATAGATGTAGGTTACATAGGTACGTACGTACGTATGTACGTGCGTTGCGTACATATACGTACGTACATAGGTGGTACTCAGTATACATAGGTATTGGGTTGGAACATGTTTGGGACGGGCTGTTATCCGAATGAAAAATGGGCGACGGCATGGTGTGGGTCGCGGTGCGTCCGCTTTAGCCAGATTAAAATTGAGTCGCGCACGCGGGTGAGTGAAGGAAGTACATACTGGGGTAGCGTATCGTACATACTTGGGCAGCAGAGTCATTTTCTCCCTCGCTTCTTGTCTTCTGCTTCTCTGCTCCATGCCCCGAGGGGATGCTATATTGCTTTCCAGTTGTATTCGCACTCATAGCGCCCTATTGGAACAGCTACGTAGTCTTAATGGCGATATACCTGGCTTGGCTGGTCGCCCGGTGCATACGCGATCGTAACAATTTGAGCGGTTGAGAGTTTGACTTTTATTATTGTGTTTTTTTATTAACCATCAAACGGCACATATCCAATTTTCTACGACCACGAATCGCGTCTTCAAAGGTCTGCTGGTTAGGTTCGTTCTGATATACGGTATATGTAGATGTTCGCTGTTTGTTACTGTAAAGTTTGGTGTAGGTATAACCCGACCAATATTTGACCCAATCAATTTGGCCGACCTTGACATTTGGCATAATTTTGTAGAACCCAATATTTACCACGCGCCATTGTTGCTTCCAAAATTTTTTTATTCTAAAAGCAAGTTTGGAATATAGCCTACCAGTTTTGACCTCAATTTTGCCCTAAAACACATACTTTTGACCTCAAAAACATGCCTCTACACACCTCTCCGCTAACATAAATTTTGTCCCATAGGATACATATATCCCTTATATGTACAGTATATCCTCCCCCACCCCCAATGTATAGCCCCATCAGACCTCTCAATTAAGCCCGGGGCTATACACCCAAAAATACGGTTGTATGTAAATTTCCTCCTATGTATTCGGGGTGCTTCCGATATGTTTTATATTTTATTCATCTTTCATGCCGCATCCTTTTAGCCGCAGGGAGCGACCTGTTGCTGCGAACATCTACTCTGCGTCTGTCATTTTGTGTCACGAGTCGCGAGAGAGCATTGTCAAGCTAAAGAAGTTGTAGGCTGAGTTACTTTTCGCAGCAGATTGTTTAGGAGCGCTTTTTTCGATATCAATATGTTGCATAATATTCTAGGCTTCGTCGGTGCGGATGCAGTGAAACGGTCAAGTAGAGCGATTGAGTCGACAAATTGCTCTCCTGTTTAGGAAAGAATTGAAAAGGACAGTTAGAACAGCGCCGGAAAGAGTGTCGCCAATTTATCATTGAAGCCTCGCCCCTTTTCATGCTCCCATTGGGAGACAGGGCAAGAGCATCGTTTCACATCCACATGTGCGGCTAGGCTACAATACCCATGTTAGTCTTGTTTGCTGCCACTTTTCGACCATTTTCAGGCGCTATATTTTGTTCAATTTGATGCCGCCAAGTTGATCCTTCTGAGCCGGATTGAAGTTTTCTGTACATACTGTGCGTAGTAAATGTGTCTCGAAAAGAGACTTTTTACACCGCCGCACCAGTTAATTGCACACGCCTCCTTCTGTAATGCCTTGTTCGATTGATCGCTGTGCACTGCGTGCCGCCGTCAGCTTAAAACAGCGGTCATGACTTTTCTGTGCCATCTTCGTCACTGCCGCGAGCTGCGCGCCTCTGAACTGAAGCGGGTTGTCGCAGGATGCTTGTCCTCTTTTCCCCGGATGTGAGCGGTCTGCTAGTGCTGGCACTGCTCCAACTCTTAACAGCAGGACCATGGCGACTACAAGGAGGTGGCTTGACGTTGACATGCAGCAGCGTAATGGTTGGACTGGCCACGGTGGCGCTGCAGCTGCTGGTGGAAGCTCGGCCGCAGCACGGTTTCGTCCTGAACACGCGGGAGATCGTGTGCCACAGTTGCGCCTCCATCGAGTACATTCGCATCTGGGACGGCGTCCTGAACGGCTTCCTGCATCGGCCGAAACGCTTCAGCTTCCTCTGCTCCAATCCCACCAATCAGAATCACATCGGACTCTTTCGCGCCTGCAACGGCTCCTGCGTCACCCTCGAGGAACGTGTCGTTGTCGGAGGTACATACGTCTACACACATATTGTACAGGGTGTATCAGAATATACTCTCCGGATGTTTGTGCATATAATGTCCACAACGGAGTTTGAGTCTTCATAACTTCATTGGTAGAGGGACTATACGGGGCTGATATTTGGCCTACCCAATTGTAGAAGCTACAAAATATGTACAAAAGAGTGTACAGAAATCAAATGCTCCGTTGAGGTATGAGAGGCACAAACACTCAGAGAGTTTATTTTGATACACCCTGTATATAGCATACAGTATGTACGTACATATAATATGTTGACCACTATATGTTGACCATATCATACATAGCATACAGTATGTATTGTACGTACATAACTATACTGTATGTTGACCACTGCACCATCCTATTATAAGATTCTTTTTTCGGTAGTCGATTATGCATGTTTATATAGGATGCATAGCACAGGTTGTGCTTTTGCAGTGTTCCATGATGGCGCCAGAAACAGGCTGAAATTGGCAGACTTATAGCTGCCTATGCACGTGAGTCTATGTACGTACGTACGTAGTATGTAGTATGTACAGAGTGTCCCGAAATAAACCGGCCACCTTTCCGGGCATGTAACTCTGGAACGACACTTGAGATTTTCATGCGGTTTTTTTTATTTTGTAGTCAATGCTTCAACTGAGATCTGAACAAAATTTCAGCTATTTGGGCCGCCTACTTCGGAAATTACGACGGTTTGAATCTCGAAGTTCAAAATCGACGTTTTTCTTCAGTATGGAGAAAAATTCGGTCTTAATTTTTCAAGATACCCTGTTCCACGCGTTTGCTATGGTGGAATTGGGGTTACTGCGTGAGATTGACATTTCCTAGCATTTTGAGACTTCTTTTTCATTACGAGACTAATTTATGTCTTGGACCCATGCACAATAGACCACTAAATCGGCACTACCAGTTAGAAAAACCCTCGTTTTTGACCGCCGGAGAAAGAAGGTGTTTGAGCACCTTCCACTGGGCGTACGAAGCTAAAATTTTGTACAGATCTTAGTTAAAGCCTGGGCTACAAAATAAAAAAAAACCGCACGAAAATCTCAAGTGTCGTTCCAGAGTTACATGCCCGGAAAGGTGGCCGGTTTATTTCGGGACACCCTGTACTTGTACCGTACTTACTGTAATGTGAGCGTCTCACGAGAAATTTCTCACATACTCAAGTCTCACATAGTGGGTCTCAGGGGAAATTTGTGGGATTAGGACTCTTAGGAGTGTGGCAGCTGCCGACTTTGTTTGGGCTTGAATGGCCGGAAGGTACATAAAATGTTGGTAGGCGTCACAATCTTTTGTCTGTTCTGCACTGTCGCGTCGCGCTATGAGTCTGGCGCAATCCTTTATGGTTATTAATTTTCAAATTGAATTTGTGACTACGTATTTCTTAGACTTGACTGACAGCGAATTTTTATTTACAATTTTATGACAGCATTAGAGTGACAGCATTCTTTTCCAGGTATGGCGATGGCCTGTCCTACCTATGTCATCTACATATCTATCTAATCTACGTATGTACTGTTTCATGTACGCTTACTAAAGCGCTTCACTGACTTGCACCACAAACGAGCAATTTGTAACGATGCGCTCCAATACATAGATTTCATAGCCGGTGCGAGGTGGGTTACGGTAGGCGTGTTTGAAGCGATGAAGAAAAGTCCAGTGTTCATGTCTTCCCTGTCCTTTTGTTTTTCACAGGCTTTGCTCAAGAGCGCATCTACATTCGCGGTTGCATGCACTCGCTTTTCAAGCGGGTCAGCAGCTATCGCGCCATCCTCGATCGTCAGGCCTACTACAACAAGCGCTGCGTTCCGGTGCCGGTGAACGAGCTGTTCTACTCCAAAATACACGACAACATCACTGCCTGCACCTGTGACTGGAGCGAGTGCAACACTTATCCCTTCAGACCAAGGACCTCACCTAATGCAGCTACAGCGGCAGAAGGAGTTGGAGGAATATTCTTTCCTACCAGAACCGCTCATCAGTCGCTACATACCGCCCACCTGCTCCTACTTTTCTTCTTAGTTGTGCTACATAGACTAATGTTTCCGGTCAGGTTGTGATATGCGTTTTGGTCTTGCAAAGACAGAGGATTGTGAACAAACTCCACTGGATGCCGCTTCGTGGTATACGTATACATACGTATATGTATTGTAATATCTTGATGTCGCTGAATTCTATTAGGTATGTCACAGTACGTCTATACATACAGGAGTGTACAAGTACGTATGACGCTGCGACTAGATGCTGTATCATGTGTGTCAATATCCTCGTGCATGGTTATCTGATCATACTGCACTTCAAGAATTTTTCATTTGCTGCGAACATACTTATTGTATATTTTATATTTTCACATACCTACGTACGTACGTGCGAGTACATATTATGAAGTAGCGCAAAGGTACTGCTTGGCCACGAACGTACGTACTGTACACCCACGTTTATATACAGTACGTATAAATACGCGTTGCTAATGCGTGCGCGCGCGGCTCAGCACACCTTGAGTCCATTGATTGTCAGGACGCATTTGAAGGCAAAATCATTATTCAACATTCCACTTGAAACACTCTATACACTGTTGCCGCTGATACGGTTTGCTAGTCCGTGAGCCAGTGCACCAATTGGAATGTATGTAAAAGCATGACGAATTCCGATGACTTCAGCGAACAGTGGAAACCGTTCGCTTTGACATTCGTCACCTATCGTGAAGGTACCTATACCGAGTATTTCAATTTTATTTGATCATTCAATATTTCATTTTGTTATAGTAGGCCAAGTGACTGCGCTCCATTGCTGAAACATCAAAGTTGCAAGTTTACTCAACTGCTTCGTATTTTTTCGTCTCCATGTTATACATAGAAATCTCTGGGTGAACTTGTGTGTGAATTTGATGCTTCGGCTGGGAAAGGGCTGATGATGGTCAGCGCTGGCTGGTGCGGTCGGTACGCGTTCCGCACTGGTGCGCACCTTTATGTACTGGAGGCTGGAGCTCCGTTCTTCGGTGCTGTGAGGACGGATTTGTGGAGATTAGTTTTTACGTTTTCATCTTTTCCAAGGCGTCAATCGCGCTATAAAACGGCTGCTGCTGCTTTTCAGGCGATCACGTTGGCAAGATATTGGCCATGGTCAGTCTGACACCTTTGGTAATCTTGATCTCACTTGCAACACTGGTAGCGTCAAGACGGGACTTGCACACGGTACGGTTCTTCTCGTCTTGATTGCACAACAGTCTCGAAAGTTTAGGCATGATTACAAGCAAGAGGTGGCCCGAATTACCCCCGCCCGCACTGCCCTATAAGTTGTGAATTTTACAGCTGTTCCTCTTGCTTGGCCAGCTGTTGAATGAGTCGATCAATTGGGTGTTGAAGCACACCGTCAAGGAACCTCGCCCCATCACCGTTCCATTTGGTGGGCATTTTGGCAAATACGCTTTTCCCTCCAGCCACGCACAGTTTATGTGGTTCTTCACCTGTTACATGCTGCTATTTCTTGTTATCCGGCTAAGGTATGTACGGACACCTGACTCCACGGATTGCCGTCGGCGTTTCTCAATTCACTTTTTAATTTCAGCTGGAGGTACGGTACCACAACTGTGTGGAGAGCTTTCTTGTTAAAGTTCCTGCTAGCAATCGGTTTAGTTTGCCTGACAATGGCTGTCACATATGGAAGGTTAGATCGACCTGTTTCATCTTCAGCTTGACTTTGCAAAAACAAAGGATATATTTTTTGTAGAATTTATTTGAATCATCACACCTTGAGGCAAGTGGTCTGGGGATGCATTCTCGGAGGCGTCAGTGGCATCTGTTGGTTTGCCATTGTTCACTACCTTCTCACGCCTGTTTTTCCAATGATTGTTGAATGGTAATGTCAATTATAAATTACCGTTGTCAACAGCAATTACTTTATCGTTTTACCGCCTGTACTACAGTCGCCATTTTTCGGGGACGGTACTGTACTTTTACCGTTTCTTGCTGACGATAGACGATTTTTACCGTAAGGTACCGTCGGCGTTTTTACTCATTTACCGCGGTAGTTACCGTTTTACCGCGGTAATTACCGTCAAAAATATTTGATTTGTAGGGGACGGTATTTCCCGCGCGGTAATTTTACTTTCTGTTTACTGCCGGTAAATTTATGTACCTTACTTCACCGCCACTGTAAATTTCGAAGGTTGACAACACTATTAATTAAATAAATGATAAGTTATTGGTATGTAATGAACTATGTACATACATACTACATGTACTACAGTATGTACTGGGTGGGTAGGGTACTATAGTATATATAAGCGGAGTTTGGTAAGATTTTCCATCGACGATTTCAGGCCGATTTCCGAATGCTTTATGATTCGAGATTGCAGCATGATCCCAGATATTCTATTCTTCGAGTACAAATGGTGCAGGTCAGAAGCAAATTCCAGAGAAAGAAGCTTTAGGCGCAAAAGGCGAAAATCTGAGTGATAAGTCGACTCTTTACGTTAAAGGTGTGTTGTTTTTCGATACCATGTGCTGTGCTGAAGCAAAAAATCCATCTGAACGCAGTTCTGTTCAACATAGCGATAGCCCGATAATGGGCGTGTACGTACGTACGGTACGAGCCAAAAAATGTGCAATACAAGCCCGATATTGTGAGGGCTACAATGGTCTCGGTCTATATAAAAGAAGCACAAGCACAAGGTCGTCCGGCTAGCTACAGTACATAGCATGCACATGCACCAAACCTTTGACTGCATTGCAACGTACTGTATGGCGTATGCACGGCATGCACATGCACATAGCATGCACATGCACCAAACCTTTGACTTCATTGCAACGTACTGTATGGCGTATGCACGGCAGCGCGTAATGTACGTATAATGTCCTTTCTCCGTTTTTATAGAAAATTGCCGTGCAGCGGCTCATTTTTCCAACAAGCAGGATGCTCATTAACCTGCCCACAATACTACACACCGCTTTGTTGCTGGCTCGCATGAAATCGCCGCATAACGCATGATCAGTTTTACTATGACAAAATGATCACACGCATGAACTGAAGTACCGTACTGTAAATAAATACTAAATTGTGAATTGCGTACAATACATACAGTACGTATTTCACCAGCACGGCAACAAAATGTAGTGACTGCAAGCTGCTAGCAAGCGCTTCTACTGGATAGCCGAAATAAATATACGTTCGTAATGCACAGGTAATGTTTCTGCAGCCACATTATCATCACTTTATTCGTAGATTTTATCCGCCTTAAACCTGGCATAACTACTAGTGTAAGCGCATACTAGCGCATATTTGCGCACAGTGCTTTTGACAGTTGGTACTGACAAAATGTGGCTATCTAATCTACTCTTTGAAAGATTCCTCTAAAATCTACATGTGTACCTACCTGTTTCCCTGCTCTCAGCCGCCAGAGAAAGGATAAGAAAAAGACACGTGAGTCTTTTTACAGCGGCCCGCAAGAATGTGCTGCCTTTGTGCCGGCTTTCTGATACGCCTGTGCCAGGCGCGGGTGCGACTTCTGCTGATCAGTCTGAGCGTGGCGTTCGGCTCCGGCTTCCTCATCTACAGCACCTACGTCACCAACAATGTGCAAGTGGTGGGGGAGGCGTGGATAAATCGGAGTCTGCAGACCTCGTCATCCGACACGCTGGAGCTGTATTGGGCAGGTGTGGTGGCGGCGAAAGAAGTGGGCAAGATCTTGGGAACTTTGCTGCTGCCGTTGCTGGCGGAGCTGGCCGGAAGGCGGGGCGGTCTCCTGATGAACGCAGGCCTCACTCTGGTCGGCGCTTATCTCTGTCTCATAGGTACAGAACATGGAGGGTACAGACTCCCACAAAAGCAGTACCTACGCCCTGGTCGGTGTGGACAGTTTGAAAAATCAGGGCGCTGTCTATGCGCCGCGCCGCACTTTGTGCACTCAACGCATCGACAGCGCCCGAATTTCTTCAAACTGTCCAGTCCACACCGACCCAGGTTGTACGACTTTTGTGGGAGCTTTTATTCGTGGGTACCTATTGTACGTTAAAGTATACGCACTTTTGTAACAGTACATGCCTACGAATTCGGTTTTACTTGTGTCCTACGTATGCGCATTCATGGATATAACGGTGAAATCGGACTAAACAGCACTCGGGCTTACATCTACCCAACCGGTATATTACGGTACATACATACCGTACCGTATGAGTTGGTAACTTTCGCACGGACATGCTGTACTGTAGCTTAATGTACAGACGTACTTTATAGGGCGTGATCTGCCCATCTACTACCTGGTGCTCGGGCGCGTTCTCCTGGGCGTAGCCATGATTTGTGGCGCGGGTCTGGCGAGCCTTTTCCTCATTGAGATCGCGACGCTGGAGACGCGAGGCTCTCTGGGCAGCTTTCTGCAGATATTTCGCGGTCTCGGCGGTCTGCTCGGCATGCTCCTCACACTGGAGGAACTGCTGGGCACTCCAACGCTGTGGACGCTGGCGCTGGCCGTTCCGGCGCTGCCGGCGCTCCTGCAGGTTCTGACGCTGCTCTGCGCCCCTGAGTCGCCCCGTTTTCTCTTCATCGAACGCGGTCGGCCGGCGGATGCGGCCGTCTCCATTCGATTCTACCAGGACGAGGCAGCTGTTCCCCTGGTCCTGGCGGAGCTTTCCACCGAAAAGAGGCATATTCTGCGCCAGAAGGCCGTGCCCTGGCGCCAACTCGTGCACTCGGGCGACTTCTGGCGCCCTTTCCTCCTGGTGACACTGGCGCTGAGCAACCGAAGCCTGGCCGGCATCCTGATCGTGCAGTCCTATTCCACGGATATCTTCATGCAAGCCGGCTTCAGCCATCGCCACGCCAGCTACAGTACGGTGGCGCTTGGCCTGTGCCACTTGCTCTCCGCCATCTCTGTCGTCTGCAGCGTGGAACGATACGGACGCCGTCCGCTCCTAATCGGCGCCAACGTCGGCTGCCTATTCAGTTTCGCTGGCGTGGCTGTCTGCAGCGTGTTCGCGGAGAATTCGCGTCTGATCGCCTACCTCACCGTGCTTTGTCTGGTCGTGTTCATGCTCATCTATCCGATTGTGGCGTCGGTTAGCAACATCGTCGCCTCTGAGCTCTGTCATCAGGAGATGAGAGCATACGCGTTCACCGTCGGCTTACTGGTGTACAGCGGCATTGGCCTCAGCTCCACCTTCGTTTATCCCATGATGAAGAAATCTTTCGGCGTGGCCGGAAGTGTGATACCGTTCTGCCTCTGCATGGCGCTCACAAGTGCCATCTACTACCGCTGGCTGCCAGAGACTAAAGGCCGGACCTTTGACAGTTTGGCATTTCAAGATGATGCGGATAAGTCGAGCTCAGGGCTTCACACGCAAGATGGCGAAGTAGGGTAGAAGAGGAGGAGGTTGTAACAGCTTACAGCAGTGACGAAGAAGATCTCGGAAAAAACGATGAGCCGAGCAGTATCGGAAAATTATCAAGAAATATTCGTTGGGAATAATAGTAACCGAGTGCAAAATAATGGAAAATCAATGTCCAGCCGTCGTAACGGTAGATAACCAATCTGGCACCGGTAAATGAAATAGGATAGTTTCCTGTGGTGAGATTTTTCTCATGCTAGAAAGTAGTAGAAAATGTGTATTTATTTCTTGCTTTTGCGCCGCTGCCAACATAAGCAGATAAATCAGGATATCTTATAGACGATGGACAAAGTTTCCATATTGACGAAAAACGTGGATTTTGAGCTTAAACTGTCGTAATTTCCTAAGTATGTGGACCAAAATACGTAGCTGAATTTTGTATGCTATACGACTATAAATAAAGCCTAGGTTTTCTGAAACAAAAAGAGCGGCAAAAATACTGCCTGCATGCCCAATATGAAGAGAAGAGACTTATGGTCGGTTGACACTGTATTATCAAAATAATATGTAGGCAAAATAATATGTAAAAAATAATAAAAAGCCTAATTCTGCTTTTTTATTTCACTTTTTCATTATCCTTCCTTTATCTTCACTCCTTGCTTTGGATGATTCGGATGATTGATCTTCTTGCAGTTTGAAATAAAAATAGCTAAAAACACGAAGACAGAACAGTAACACTTCGTGCTATATTCGCGACGTCGAGTCGAGAGTGACATCTTCTCGTTGTAATTGCAGTGATATTTTCGTTACACGAAGGCGAGCGAAGGAGCGAAGAGAACAGCCACATTGATGAAAAGAGGAAAGCTTTGGATCCAATGTCGTTCAGTCGCCAGCTGTATCAGCTGATTCAGCAATAGCGAAGCACATATCGGACCAGCGGCTTCACTGAGGAACATGAGACTCAAGACTCTGCCTGTAAAGCTGAGCCACACAATATTGTCTAATATTTAGCTTCACCCTGCAATAACGTTGCTAAATTGCGCACATTGCGAGGGGTATTATTTCCACATGCAGCCTGTTGCAGCTGCAGCCTCCAGAAAAATGGCCTACATAGTGAAAAGAAACGAAGTCATCCCTGACTAGTGTTGAGGCCTAAAAATAGGATACTGTAAAGTTTGGTGTATAACCTGATATCGAATATAGCCCGATATCGAATATAACCCGAGCAAATTGGTCGACTTTATTTTGTATAACCCGATATTGACCTAGCGCCAAATGCTTCGAAAAGCTATTTTACGCTAAAATAAGCAAGTATGGTATATACCCCGATATTTTGCATTACCCGATATCGAATATACCCCGAGCAAATTGGTCGACTTTGTTTGTATAACCCGATCGGGTAATACACCAAACTTTACAGTATCCTATTTTTAGGATATCTTATTTTTAGAACACAAATCGCTGCTGACCAGAAAGACAGGGCCCACATGACTAGAACGGAGCAACGACTTTGCCTCACATATCGACGAGTTCGAACTTCTGTTGTACTTGCAGTAGCTAGGTATGTAACCATATAGGTATGTACGTATGTATGTAGCTCAATCGATGACCCGTGTGACAAATGTTCTAAAAATAGGATATCCTAAAAATAGGATATCCTAAAAATAGGATATCGTGTTCTAAAAATAAAATATCCTCGATATCCTATTTTTAGGCCTCAAAACTAGTCAGGGATTGCTTCGTTTCTTTTCACTACGTAGGCCATTCTTCTCTATACTGGGATTATATATTTTTGATGTTACCATAGATGGAGCTGCGGTTTGAAAAAATGCAGGCCAAGTACCACGTGATCACCAGCGCAAAGGAGCCAAAGATTGATCCCAACGTACCTGGCAAAATAAAAATAACACAGCGCAATAAGAGTGAGATACCATGAAACAAGCTCTGGTGATTTACGACGGATGTTGCGTAACGTATGGATTGGACACATAATTCTATTTATACAGTACCTACCTAACAAACTTTCGACAAATGCAGGAAGTCGATGGTGGAGGAAAGCGAGGCAGAGCTTGGACAAGATGTCCACTGTCCATCCAAGTAATCCAAGTATTGCGACCCAATGACCACGCAGTAATCGACCATTACGTAGAACCCTCTTCTTCAACTTTTTAGACGCGAACACCGCGCCGTACATAGTGACACCAGTTGCTGCATCCGAAATTGCTCCGAACTCTTTCAGACCAACTTCCCACCAAGCGTCGTCACTGGGTCCCGCCTTAATGACCGTCAACTCCTGGCCAGTGTTGCCGACGAAATTTAGCGGAACGGCCCAAGAACAAAGAAACAGAACTGCCAGATTGACTAGCTGCCTGAATTGAATAGCAGGGCTATAAGAAATGGCTGTGAATTGTTCCGAAACCAACGGTTGATCTGAGACTAAAGGCGGCAACCGCCTAAAGGCGAAGAAAAACCCGACACCAGTCAGAGTTAGAGCCATGATAGGGATCAAGAAACTGGCGACGTCAAAACGCTGCAATGGCATTTGCTGCAGTACTGTAGGATGGAAATATTGGGACGAAAATTGACATTGGATGGAACGAAATTGGGACAACAAAATTCCGACCGCGCAACTTTATTGCTTTTGTATGTAGTAGGCCTATATACAATAGTGCACCGCAGCACTGCACAGGTACTTCTGTCCCAAATTATTCTGTATTTATCCCAAAATATCGCATCCTACAGTAGCAGCACGGACATTGATTTCGCCAACGCCACCGTGGCTTTCACAGACA
>JASAMW010006826.1:0-18377 GCA_030247985.1 Epsilonema sp. ZAB3_2
AAAATGTATACTAAAAAAGTACTTTTTGATTATTCCACATAAATGAACAATGTCGCAAAAACTTTTTCGTTAAAGAGCCTATTCCTATGTAAAAATTCGGTGTAGACTCCAAAATAATATCGCGTTTCAAAAAAGTGCAAACCAGTAGCATATAATTTAGCAAACTTTATATATCTTTGATAATTTTGTATTTTTTTTTTGGATTGGTATACTATTTTTGAAATCTACATCAAGTTTTACATAGGATAGGCTAATTTTGATGGAAAAAAATTTTTGCGGCATCGTTCATTTATGTTGAATAATTGAAAAAAGTGTACATTTTTCGGTACATAAGCAATTTGTTGATTTCTCGACACAACTTAAAGAGGTAGCGGGCGCATCTAACCAGGCGCGTACGTGTGTTTTGTGTCTGCTCCATTATGCGTCTGTGTGTACAGGATGGTAGATACGTATATACGTGCATATCTATGCACTAATGACTCATTGTATTATCTTGGTGGTTTATCTCCAGTTGTCGTCTAACAAGTGCTGTGAGCAAAAGGGTTGAAGAGAGGCCCGCTCACGCTATTCCATGTGAACCTCACAGTGCGGAATGCTGTGGAGACTACGACGGAGCGGACGCCTTCAACAGTCTGGCCATTGGCTAGGTACGTAGAACCGACATGAATCCATCAATAAATACATTGATCTTCGATACCTACGATATGCTATTGTACTTTTTGCTGCTCTTTGTTTTTCTTGACTGTAGCTATGCACGTTTATTTACTCATTTCTTGTGCTTGTACAGTATATACAACAGCTTTGAGGGTACAGTAACTTGTAGACCAAATCTCATTGTGTGCCAGCTTGTTTACTTACTTGCTGTTGATTTACGCCATGTGGTTGCTGAAATTATTGTAGACTGCTCTTTGTTTTGTATGTAAAGTGCGCAGCCCGCTCGAGAGTTGAGATTTGCCCGCCATGCGGCGAGTCGGAGCGTTTTCAGTACTGAATTACTCTTTTCATCAAGTTGGAATGCCATAGAGGCCAAATCAAGCTCAAACTCCAATCATACATATACCCCAACTTTCTCCGATCTTTTCAATGGTGAGGTCGCCGTTAACCCATCCCAACTGGTATGGCCAAAAATGGCCATTTTTCAGCTTTTTGACAAAGTAGGGTATTTGGAGGCCTCAGTGCACGCACAGAGCCAGCCAAATGCTGCCTTTCCTCAAATTCCACCACCAAGGGTCCAAGCTTCGCACTGATGATAGTTAACTCCTTCCCCACCACACTGGCAACCAGGAGAAACTTAAAGAGAACTGCCTTTTGACGATACATTTGATACGCATATTGGTATCGCTACATCCCCATCTGGCACCAAGCGAACGAAGAGAAAATTAGAGTGCCCTACCCTAGTTTTATGTGTAGCTTTCAAAAATGGATGTGGCTTTTCCGTTTTCCAACGTTTCCTACCCTAGTTTTATGTGTAGCTTTCAAAAATGGATGTGGCTTTTCCGTATTCCAACGTTTAAGGCCTAATAAACCCGATTTTCAGGGGTTCCAGTATCGAAACGTGAACTAAAAGTAATCATTCTGAAAGTCAGGTACCCTGACCTAATTTTATATGCGTAGATTTAAAAAATGACCTTAATTTTTAAATTCTTTCACTCTTAAGGCCTAATATAGCCCGATTTTTTACTCAACTGATCATAAAAAATGACAAAAAACAGGTTAAGAAGCCTTAAACGTTGGAAAACGGAAAAGCCACATCCAGCCTTCTTGAGGGTAGAAATGCATCTGAAAAGGCAGTTTTTCCTCAATTTCTCAGGTTGCCGGGTGGTGGGGGAGAGTTAACATCATCAGTGCGAAGCTTGGACCCTTGGTGGTGGAATTTGAGAAGGCAGCATTTGGCTGGCTCTGTGCATATTGCACTGAGGCCTCCAAATACCCTACTTTTGTCAAAAAGCTGAAAAATGGCCATTTTTGGCCATACCAGTTGGGGATGGGTTAACGGCGACCTCACCATTGAAAAGATCGAAGAAAGTTGGGGTATATGTATGATTGGAGTTTGACTTGATTTGGCCTCTATGGCATTCCAACTTGATGAAAAGAGTAATTCAGTACTGAAGCGCTGTTTCTCCGACTCGCCGCGTGGCGGGCCAATCTCAACTCTCGAGCGGGCTGCGCACTTTACATACAAAACAAAGAGCCGTCTACAATAATTTCAGCAACCACATAGCGTAAATCAACAGCAAGTAAGTAAACAAGCTGCACACAATGAGATTTGGTCTACAAGTTACTGTACCCTCAAAGCTGTTGTACATACTGTACAAGCACAAGAAATGAGTAAATAAACATGCATAGCTACATACAAAACAAAGAGCCGCAAAAAGTACAATAGCATATCGTAGGTATGGAGATCAATGTATTATTGATGGATTCATGTCGGTTCTACGTACCTAGCCAATGGCCAGACTGTTGAAGGCATCCGCTGCGATCATAGTCTGCACAGCATTCCGCACTGTGAGGTTCACATGGAATAGCGTGAGCGGGCCTCTCTTCAACCTTTTGTCACAGCACTTGTAGACGACTGAAATAAACCACAAGATAATACAATAGTCATTAGTGCGAATTGTACGTATATACGTATCTACATCCTGTACACACAAACACATACCTAAGGGAGCAGACACAAAACACGCGTACACGCGCACTGGCTTGATGCGCCCGCTCCCTCTTTAAGTTGTGTCGAGAAATCGACAAATTCCTTATGTACCGAAAAATGTACACTTTTTCAATTATTCAACATAAATGAACAATGCCGCAAAAATTTTTTCATCAAAAGTAGCCTATCCTATGTAAAATTTGATGTAGATTTCAAAAATAGTATCGTTGATCCAAAAAATTTAACCCCTAGCCAAAAATTATCAAAGATATATAAAGTTTGCTAAATTATATGCTACTGGTTACATTTTTTTGAAACACCGATACTATTTTTGAAATCTACACCAAATTTTACATAGGATAGGCTACTTTTAACGAAAAAGTTTTTGCGACATTGTTCATTTATGTGGAATAATCGAAAAAAGTGTACCTTTTTAGTATACATTTTCAGTACTTAATACAAGGTGTCTGGGAGCTGTGAAATCTTCATGGACAGGGTCAATTTTCACCGGGTGGGGCGAATGCTGGAATCAATACCCTAGGTGTTGGTCTTCCAGAAACAAAAAAGCGAATCGCAAAATTCGCCCTGTGTGGCAAGCTACACACGCCCAAAGTACGGCAAGTCGAAAAAACGCCGATATTGACCCTTTTCTCCAGATATTTCCGGTTCCACTGGAGCTATCGGGCTGATTTTTTGTACACACATAGCCCCCATAGGACCCTACCTGCATGCAAAATTTCAGCCCTCTACGCCTCTTGAAACATAAGTTAGGGCGTTTCAAATTTCGAAAATTACAGTAGCGGGATTTGCGATTTGGCAGGAATATGTGAATAGCGCATCATGTGGTGAATCGGCCGCTCTAATTTTTCGCTCAGTTTTTAGGGACGACCTTACTCTATGTAAACATGGAAAAAACAAAAATTCCATAGTGGTCCGAGCTCGAGCTAGAGGGGCCTGAATACCGTAATGTAGGCAGAGAAAAGGGTCCATTTCTACGTACAGAGCGTCCGTACGTCTGCACGTCCGTCATACGTCAAACGTACGCTGGCGCGTTCACCAGACGTCCGTCACGTACGTCCGTCAAATCCGTAACGGACGTATCTAGGAGTACATGGCACACCGCAAACAACCGTGTACTCCTAGATACGTTTTACAGATTTGACGGACGGACGTGACGGACGCCTGGTGAATGCACCATGCGTCTGTCCGTCTGGCATATCTAGGAGTACTTGACACGACCAGGTACTCCTGGATACGCCGGACGTACGCACATCAGACGTATATGTCGTCATGTGAATGCGGCATCACTGTACAGCTCCCTATATCATACGCAAACATGCTAGGAATGTACATACGTACTTGCGTTTATGCACAAAGCCGGGATTCCAGTATGGGCAGGCACGTCGATACTAATACTGATGGCTGTGCGTAAAAGCAAGTTCGCTTGCTTGGCCCCTTGTTCTTGGCCGTCGTACAACAGTCCACAATCCACGTAATAATAACAATTGCGTTGCATACCTACTTACCTTGCCGCCGACGCATGAAAACTGCTGCCGATTTGAATGTTGATCCACAGATGGCATAATTGAAACGCTGAGCATGTGCAAATATGGCATCTACAGGGCCGAATAAGCATAGAGCAGGGGCCAGGGGCGTGAAAACTGGGCAAATAGCACGTTGTATGCAATCATTTCAGGCAATGAACGAGGAAGGAAGCTGCGAAGACCGCAGGAATAACGCAACTGCTGCGTACATTGGCTCAAACACGGCAATGACTAATAAAAGCATGATAAAAGCACGTTGAATGCATTTTCAGGCGCATGAATGCTGGCGGAAGTTGTTGTTTCCGGTTGATCTCGTGAAAAAGTGCCCATGAGATGGCGTATGATACAGGAAATTTGAAAGCGAGCGCAACGTGACCGACGTTGCGTTGTGCTCTGTACGTAGAAATTGACCCTTTTCTCTGCCTACATTACGGTATTCAGGCCCCTCTAGCTCGAGCTCGGACCACTATGGAATTTTTGTTTTTTCCATGTTTACATAGAGTAAGGTCGTCCCTAAAAACTGAGCGAAAAATTAGAGCGGCCGATTCACAACATGATGCGCTATTCACATATTCCTGCCAAATCGCGAATCCCGCTTCCATAATTTTCGAACTTTGAAACGCTATAACTTCCGTTCCAAGAGGCGCAGAGGGCTGAAATTTTGCATGCTGGTAGGGTCCCAAGGGGGCTATGTGTGTACAAAAAATCAGCCCGATAGCTCCAGTGGAACCGGAAATATCTGGAGAAAAGTGTCAATTTCGCCGTTTTTTCGACTTGGCGTACTTTGGGCGTGTGTAGCTCGCCACACAGGGCGAATTTTTCAATTCGCTTTTTTGTTTCTGGAAGACCAACACTTTGGCTACTCATTCCAGCATTCGCCCCACCCGGTGAAAATTGACCCTGTCCGGCCCTCTATACTCAGACTCTCACACGGCTCAGAAATCTTGCCTTAAGGAAATCGGCGATTTCTCGACACAGAGGGCGCGTAGACGCATGCGGTTTTTTTTTATTTTCAATCCCGCTGAAAGTTATCGAGAGATTTTTAACCGCTTTGCCATACGATGGCTGGATCCGGAGATATTTATGTCACACGGCAGGAACCTGCTGGTTGCACTATAGTAACTTTATTCGAGTCTCAATGTTCGTATTGGATTTTCGTATTCCCTCATGTGCAATGTCATGTGCAGAATTCCCGGGATGTCTCATGTGTCATGATTTTTCCATGTTCGTATGATCACAAATTTTCAGCCAGGATTTAGCCCACACTCGCGAATGTTCTCAATCTTGACTCATTCTGTCTTCTCTCTTCGCTCCTTACACTCGTGATAATTTGGAGCGACAAAAAATAAAAAGCGGCGGAAACGGCCATTGGACGGTCGTAACGGCTGCGGGACGACAGTAAGCGGCAAAAAACGGCCGTTGGGATGCCCATTGGATTTCAGGAAGACTTTGAGCTAGGACTATTTGAGCTAGGACAGGAAGACCGAGTCTGTCTGACAGACAGGAAATCGGCGATTTCTCGGCACAGAGGGCACGTAGACGCATGCGGTTTTTTTTCAATCCCGCTAAAAGTTATCGAGAGATTTTTAACCGCTTTGCTCTACGATGGCTGGATCCGGAGATATTTATAACACACGGCAAACACCTGTAAGTTGTACTATAGTCGCCGATTACTGGGGGGGGGGGGGGGGGGGGCTGTATACGAGGGGGCTATTTGAGGGGCTTCAAACGAGGCGTTACAGATATCGCTTATCGAATGTCGGATCCGGATCGACGAGCGAGCTAGCGAGAAAAGAAAATGCTCAACTTCTTGGTGTAATGGTATTGTGTTGTTGTTGTTGTTCTCAAACACTAGCATAGTGGTAAGTGGTGTGTGTGTGTGCGTGGTGTGTCCCACTCGAGATGGGCCGAGTCTCTCGTCCCGGTCTCGGTCTCGGAAAATCTCGGTTATTTTTGGCGATCTCGGTCTCGGTCTCGGTCTCGACTTTAGAATTTTCAAATTCTCGGTCTCGGTCTCGGTCTCGCAACTTTTAGGGCCTATTTTAGGCGAGACCGAGACTAGATTTGAAATCGTGTTTTCACTAGCAATTTCATGCATTTTCGCTGAGATTTCCAGCTGCCTATCATGAAAAAAAATCTCCTGCAGTGCAAAATCAGCCATGCAATGTAGCAAAAAGAAGAAAGTCTACAGTTGTTATTTTACGACCTGCCTTTGCCATTATTATTTTTGAATTTGAAAACGAACATCGAAAAAAAACGAAAACGAAATGCCATGGTAAGCTCTCATACCAATACTTAGTTTTTGAAATTCCCCCTTTTGGTTGCTCCCCCTCTGCAAAATTCCCTAATCTCGGGGTCGGTCTCGGGAAAAGGTCTCTCTAAGTCTCGGTCTCGGTCTCGTTTTTCATCAATATTTTAGTTACGCCCTATCTATGTTCTGAAAAGCGAAACCGCATTACATCTATGCATAAAAATGATGCCTTACATTTTCTATTATTATACTAGAAATTTCTTTCAGTCTGTAAGTGGTGCAATCATTCAGTCTTAATGGTGGATTAGAAAATGCTCGAGATACAATCCCTCCGGCGAAGGGACCCCCGGCAAGACCGCGCAAATCGGCTGCAGTGGCCACGGTATCTGCTTTGGAGCCGGACGAAAGAGAAGAACTGGAAACTTGACATCGCAGTATTTTGTCAAACAAAGTAATGGTAACTACAGTAAAACAGGCGTTTGAATTTGAAGTTAGCCGGGCGCATTTCGGTGTACGGTAATATCTATTTTGCGCAGGCGCATAGGAGGGGGAGTGGCTGAGGCCGTTGAACTTGAGCCCATGAGTCCCGGCCTGGGGGATTTCAATACCTAAGCCTAAGCTCGTTATTATGCGCCTTCTCAAAATTGCACTATTATTTTTCACCTGTCAATACCCCATTAGTAACTTCAAACATCAAACTAAAACTACGTCTGGTAAAGTCCGACTCAAAAATTGCTCATAAGTCATAACTCTTCTTACAGTGAAATTTTGCATACTAGTCAATCATATTTTCAGGATTCTTTTACAAAAATTTTGGTTGACATTCTCTATATTAGTACAGAAGTTATGAGCATTATCAAGGTGGACATATCAGGCACCCGGTACCTATTGGCAGAATACTATTTGATTAATGTTTGGTAAGGTTCATTTAATTGTAGGTCACGATTGTGTTCGCCAAGTGGAAAAGAGGAAGATTGACGCCTATGTGGACGCTGAGGACAAGGCACACAAAATGGAGCTACTCAAAATCCCAAAGGTAGTGAACTGGGTGTGAGTTGTTCCACACTATAGCTACTCATAATTATTTACTGGTCAAAGATCCCTGATAAGGGGGATGGCTTTTGCACATATCCTGTCTTTTTTACTTTAAAAAAATCCTTTTTTTGTAACTAGAAATGATATTTAAAACCTTAATAATTTGAGGATATTTCGAAAAAAAAATTTTCAAAGTTGAAAGTGGCCCTCGCGGCAATCTTGCAATTTTTTCCAACCAGCCGCCGCGATTTTCCGCACAATTTCCCTTCCTGGCCTCTTTTGATCTTTTATTTTATCCGTAAGAAGCTGAAAAATATCGTCATGTTCTATTCAAAATTGCAGGATCCACAAATCGGAAACTTGCAGGATATTTACCGAAAAAAAAGCAGGATAAATTTAGGATGATATCCTGCAAAAAAATCTATGACTAGTCAAGGGTTAGGTGCAGTTGCAGAGTCTTTCCAAAATAAAGGCGGACTGGCACGGGCACTTTATGAAAAAAGGGAGGGAGAAAAAAAAGAGGAAATGAAATTTGAAAGAGATACATAAGAAAAGGAGAGAATATATTCTCTGAGAAGGAGGGAGGGAAAAGGGAGTATTGTTGAAAGAGATACGAACGGAAAGCGCACACAAACGTAATTTAACGAAGCCGAATAAGCTTTTTTAGCTCGCTTAGAGGAATAACGCGAGAAGAACTGAAAATAAATGTATAAAAAAAACACAACAATGAACAAAAAAAAAAACAAGTAGTATGTTATCCTTTAGGGGTACTCTCCACCACACAACTATAGGGCGGATCGGCGCCGGATCCGGATCCACCCGGAGCCGCCCCGGATCCGTCGGAGCCGCCGGATCCGCAGCCGTCGGATCCACAGCCGCCGCCGATCCGCACCCGTCGGATTCGTAGCCGCCGCCGCCGCCGACGGATCCGCAGCCGCCGCCGCCGCCGCCGATGGATGTGGATCCGCCGCCGATTTCTGGCATACTTGTGTGATGGAGGGTCCCCGTGCCTGACATTGTAGCACAGTGTCGCATCCACCACCGAGTGTATCCGGCCGGAGCCCTCGCTCTTGTTTATTGTAAACAAAGTGGAACTGATAAACAAGTGAACTGTCCAGCACAGGGCCCTCGCTCTTGTTCACATACAGAAAGTGGAACACTGATAAACAAGTGGACTGTCCGGCATAACAAACAAGTGTCCTACGCTTTCTCCTTCTCTCATGAGCTGTTTACTCTGCAAGTTTTTATCTGCTGTGCATTATTTTGCACCCCTTCTGCGCGCGCTTTTTTTTTGCTGGATTGTATACTTTGCACCTACGTGCCAACCCCAGGTTTTGATGTTTTGCACGCGCGTTTAAGGTCTGTCTGCGCGTGCTGTCTGTGATTTTTGGCACCACTCCAAATTTGACCTCAGCAAAAACGCTGTGTCACGTGATAATTTTGATTATGAAGTACTATATAAACAAGTGGTGATGATTGAAATTTCAGTTTCTTATGATCATGAAGCTGAAAATTTTATGCTTTCTTTGTTATCGTAAATTCTCGTCCAGAAACAAATTGCAGAAGCACATGTTAGCTCTTCATCCATCGCAAATCTGGAGGAAATCTTCCCCGACTTCAGGCACAAGCACTGACCAGACGAATTCAAATCATTGGTGATGATCAAGAGTTGATCAAGATGGAAGAGAGACATAGACATGCTTTGGACAAGCTAACAATGCCTTTCTGGCATTATACCAATTTCGACACATTGTTTCCCGAGTTAAACCATCGAGGCATACTGCTGGATGACCACATAAAGATTCTAAATGCACTGGTAACAAAACTGGAAAAAGCTCGCCAACTGGTGGAACTCATGAAATCACGTGGACCAAAATCCTATCATCAGTTGTATGATTCAGCAGTTGTTACTGGTGAGGATAAAGAATTACTGATTGCAATAATTATCAACTCATGATTTTTGACACATGGTGAATAAAATTTTGCAAAAAGTATGCAAAGGTGTGTCAAACATAAGCAAAAGTGTGCAAAAACATGGGCAAAAACGTGCAAAAATATAGCCAAAAGTGTGAAAAATGCACAAAAAAGTGTGCAGAAATGTGCGAAAGTGTGCAATAAAGCTGAAAAAGGTAATACTGGACCTCGGGTATTCACTGAAGCAGACTAGTGTGTGGTTCGTGTATGCTACACATGTGTGTTTAGCGCATGAAGTGATAAGCCAGTCCTGTGTTAGAAATATTCACTGCAAATGAAAAGCATTGGCTATGCAGTGCTCAACTCGGGTAAGGCCTTAGGTTTAAGGGGTCTTTGCCAGTACTGCTACACCCAATGTTCTTGCACTATAGAGCATAATATTTTTGCAAAATTTTATTCACCATGTGTCAAAAATCATGAGTTGGTAATTATTGCAATCAGTAATTCTTTATCCTGACCAGTAACAACTGCTGAATCATACAACTGATGATAGGATTTTGGTCCACGTGATTTCATGAATTCCACCAGTTGGCGAGCTTTTTCCAGTTTTGTTACCAGTGCATTTAGAATCTTTATGTCGTCATCCAGCAGTATGCCTCGATGGTTTAACTCGGGAAACAATGTGTCGAAATTGGTATAATGCCAGAAAGGCATTGTTAGCTTGTCCAAAGCATGTCTATGTCTCTCTTCCATCTTGATCAACTCTTGATCATCACCAATGATTTGAATTCGTCTGGTCAGTGCTTGTGCCTGAAGTCGGGGAAGATTTCCTCCAGATTTGCGATGGATGAAGAGCTAACATGTGCTTCTGCAATTTGTTTCTGGACGAGAATTTACGATAACAAAGAAAGCATAAAATTTTCAGCTTCATGATCATAAGAAACTGAAATTTCAATCATCACCACTTGTTTATATAGTACTTCATAATCAAAATTATCACGTGACACAGCGTTTTTGCTGAGGTCAAACTTGGAGTGGTGCCAAAAATCACAGACAGCACGCGCAGACAGACCTTAAACGCGCGTGCAAAACGTCAAACGTGGGGTTGGCACGTAGGTGCAAAGTAAACAATCCAGCCAAAAAGCACGCACACAAGGGGTGCAAAATAATGCACAGCAGACTTAAAAATTGCAGAGTAAACAGCTCATGAGAGAAGGAGAAATCGTAGGACACTTGTTTGTTATGCTGGACAGTCCACTTGTTTATCAGTGTTCCACTTTCTGTATGTGAACAAGAGCGAGGGCCCTGTGCTGGACAGTTCACTTGTTTATCAGTTCCACTTTGTTTACATAAACAAGAGTGAGGGCTCCGGTCGGATACACTCGGTGGTGGATGCGAAAATACTCACTGTGCTACAATATCATAGTCAGACACGGGGAATCTCCATCACACAACTATAGGCCGGAATCAGCGGCGGCAGATCCGCATCCATCGGCGGCGGCGGCGGCTGCGGATCCGTCGGCGGCGGCGGCGGCTCCGGATCCGACGGGTGCGGATCGGCGGCGGCTGTGGATCCGACGGCTGCGGATCCGGCGGCTCCGACGGATCCGGGGCGGCTCCGGGTGGATCCGGATCCGGCGCCGATCCGCCCTATAGTTGTGTGATGGAGAGTACCCCTAAAGCACACCTTACTACTTATGTATACACGAGGGGGGGGCAATATACGAGGGCATTTTACATTTGCACCCAAAGTAAGGTTTTTTGACCTCCTGAACTCATTTCTGGCGGTTATTTTGCATGTTTCCAAGCTCCTCTAATCAAAACTGCAGCTTTTAGCCCGAAAAATTGTGAAATTTTAGTTATCAAAAATTTTCTGTCGAAGGGGTGACACAGGTAAAATGTTCAGAACTGTTCCAAATGATGTGAAAATGATCTCCTATGCATGAAAACACCCCCCAAAACGCTGTTTTTAGCGCAAAAACACACGTTTTCCGTTGCTTTTTGCGTTTCTCAATAGGGGGCTATATACGAGGGCAAATGATGTTAGTAGCCAATTAGGGGGGGCTATATACGAGGGGGGGGGGGGCTATATTCGAGGGGGCTACAAACGAGGGTTTAAAGTATACACTGTATTTGGGTGGAAAAATACAAACTGAACAAAGAGAAACAAGGTGCCAAACGTGACTGCTTACCAATGTAGTCACTGAGCTTCATATCTCTGATTTCCTGTAAGCAAAACAAAGAAATCTTTGGGTAAAAGAACCCATACAACAAGAAAATAGTAGCACTTACTACTCTCACTAGCTGGCCTAACAATCTACATACGTTGTTAAGGTGGATACGGAGTCTTTCCGACTCAACTTTGAGCAGCTACAGCGCTCGCCACACAGCACGTAGCCTACAAGCATGCAGTTGTGCTCTCATAGTAGACCCAACCTATAGATCTACCCATACATAAAAAGAGCGACGCAAAAGCGTTTGTATTTGGCGCAGTACGACGTCTCAAAACACCCCCAAAAACATGAGATTTGGCGCTACTGAACGAACCGCTGGGTATTTTTCAACATCCAGCATATCATTCGATTCGTCTCACTGAGACGAGTCGATCTGTACCTGCGGCGCCGCTCTACATTGCCTCTAAGCGAAGTTATTCCAGAAAAAGCTTATATTCGGGGCTATCGTTTGAACGAAGATTGCGCAACGCACAGGCCGTTTCAAGGTGTGCACAGACGCTTATCGAAACGTTCAGGTGATGCTCTTTCGAACGAATACTCCGCCGTTTTCCAACTCGCCCTGGTTGTCTCAGGAGAGATCGATGAATATAGGACCTCATATAGCCTGTTTACTATGGTATACTCTGTTCAATGAAGGAAAACGTCGAAAACCCATACTAACGTGTAAACTGGTGAGATTGATATTTCATGCCACAGTAGAAGTTGCCTCTGAGTGAGTACATTGACGTTTCATCCCGTCACCCTCCCCTTGATTTTTCATAAAGTGCCCGTGCCCATCCGCCTTTATTTTGGAAAGACTCTGCATCCGCCTTAACCCTTTACTGGTCATAGATTTTTTGCAGGATATCATCCTAAATTTAGCCTGCTTTTTTTTCGTAAATATCCTGCAAATTTCGATTTGTGTATCCTGCAATTTTGAATCAACATTACGATATTTTTCGCCTTCTACGGATAAAATAAAAGATCAAAAGAGGCCAGAGGCCATTTATTGGAAATGGCGGCCCTTTGTTGGAAAAAATTGCAAGATATCCACGAGGGCCACTTTCAACTTTGAAAATTTTTTTTCAATATCCTCAAATTGTAGGATATCATTCTAGTTACAAAAAAAGGATTTTTTTAAAGTAAAAAAGACAGGATATTGGGACCGTCCCCTATAGGGGATCTTTGACCAGTAAAGGCGTACGTGGCTCTATAGTGTGGAACAATTCGCGCCTCAGTCAGTACCTTTGGGATTTTGAGTAGCTCCATTTTGTGTGCCCTGTCCATAGCATCCACATAGGCGTCAATCTCCTCTTCCATTTGACGAGCGCGATCCTCACCTACAATTCAATGAACCTTACCAAACATTGTGCAAATAGTATTCTGCCAATAGTACCGGGTGCCTGATATGTCACCTTGATAATGCTCATAACTTCTGTACTAATGCAAGAATGTCAACCAAAATTTTTGTAAAAGAATCCTGAAAATATGCCTGACTAATATGCAAAATTTCACTGTAAGAGAAGTTATGACTTATGAGCACTTTTGAGTCCGACTTTACCCCACGTAGTTTTAGTTTGATGTTTGAAGTTACTAATGGGCGCTGGGCGGTGAAGATAATATCAATTTCGAGAAGGCGCATGAGCGGGCTTAGGCTTAGGTATTGGATGCAGAGGGGTAATAGTAGGCATTAGACAGCCTCAGCCAGTCCGCCTCCTATGCGCCTGCGCAAAATAGATATTACCGTACACCGCACTGCGCCAGTAACTTCAAGTTCAAACACCTGTTTTACTGTAGTTACCATTACTTTGTTTGACGAAATCTGCGATGTAATTTTCCAGTTCTTCTCTTTCGTCCGGCTCCAAAGCAGATACCGTGGCCACTGCAGCCAATTTGCGCGGTCTTCCTCTTTTTCCCTTCGCCGGAGTCATTCTATCTCTAGCAGTTCTAGTCGTCAGACTGAATGATTGCGCCCGTCACAGACTGAATGAAATTTACTAGTATAATAATAGAAAATGTAAGCACGTACGTATCACAATTGTAATGCACTTCCGCTTTGGGACATAGAGATGGGCCGAGACTGGATTGTTGCTGAAAACGAGACCGAGACCGAGACTTAGGATTTTTTCCGAGACCGAGACCGAGATTAGGGAATTTTGCCGAGACCGAGACCGAGATCGAGACCGAGACCGAGACTAAGTATTGGTATGAAAACTTATGGCATTTCGTTTTCATTTTTTTCCGATGTTCGTTTTCGATAAAAATAATAATGGCAAAAACAGTGGTGAATAGGTGGCTAACTTCTATTTGCTACATTGCATGGCTAAAGTTGCGCTGCAGGAGAAATTTTTTCATGATAGGCAGCTGAAATCTCAGCGAAAATGCATGAAATTGCTTGTGAAAACACGATTTCAATCTAGTCTCGGTCTCGCCTAAAATAGGCCCTAAAAGTTGCGAGACCGAGACCGAGACCGAGAATTTGAAAATTCTAAAGTCGAGACCGAGACCGAGACCGAGATCGCCAAAAATAACCGAGATTTCCGAGACCGAGACCGGGACCGAGAGTCTCGGCCCATCTCTAGTGGGACACACCACGCACACACACACACCACTTACCACTATGCTAGTGTTTGAGAACAACAACAACAACACAATACCATTACACCAAGAAGTTGAGCATTTTCTTTCTCGCTAGCTCGCTCGTCGATCCGGATCCGACATTCGATAAGCGATATCTGTAACGCCTCGTTTGAAGCCCCTCGTTTAGCCCCCTCGTTTTCAGCCCCCCCCCCCCCCCCCAGTAATCGGCGACTATAGTACAACTTACAGGTGTTTGCCGTGTGTTATAAATATCTCCGGATCCAGCCATCGTAGAGCAAAGCGGTTAAAAATCTCTCGATAACTTTTAGCGGGATTGAAAAAAACCGCATGCGTCTACGTGCCCTCTGTGCCGAGAAATCGCCGATTTCCTGTCTGTCAGACAGACTCGGTCTTCCTGTCCTAGCTCAAATAGTCCTAGCTCAAAGTCTTCCTGAAATCCAATGGGCATCCCAACGGCCGTTTTTTGCCGCTTACGGTCGTCCAGCAGCCGTTACGACCGTCCAATGGCCGTTTCCGCCGCTTTTTATTTTTTGTCGCTCCAAATTATCACGAGTGTAAGGAGCGAAGAGAGAAGACAGAATGAGTCAAGATTGAGAACATTCGCGAGTGTGGGCTAAATCCTGGCTGAAAATTTGTGATCATACGAACATGGAAAAATCATGACACATGAGACATCCCGGGAATTCTGCACATGACATTGCACATGAGGGAATACGAAAATCCAATACGAACATTGAGACTCGAATAAAGTTACTATAGTGCAACCAGCAGGTTCCTGCCGTGTGACATAAATATCTCCGGATCCAGCCATCGTATGGCAAAGCGGTTAAAAATCTCTCGATAACTTTCAGCGGGATTGAAAATAAAAAAAAACCGCATGCGTCTACGCGCGCCTTCTGTGTCGAGAAATCGCCGATTTCCTTAAGGCAAGATTTCTGAGCCGTGTGAGAGTCTGAGTGGAGGAGGGCCGGACAGGGTCAATTTTCACCGGGTGGGGCGAATGCTGGAATGAGTAGCCAAAGTGTTGGTCTTCCAGAAACAAAAAAGCGAATTGAAAAATTCGCCCTGTGTGGCGAGCTACACACGCCCAAAGTACGCCAAGTCGAAAAAACAGCGAAATTGACCCTTTTCTCGGATATTTCCGGTTCCACTGGAGCTATCGGGCTGATTTTTTGTACACACATAGCCCCTCGACCCTCACATCCGAATTCGAGCCCTCTGCGCCTCTATTGAAAAACGGAAGTACACGTTTAGAAGTCAGAAAATTATGGAAGCGGGATTCGCGATTTGGCAGGAATATGTGAATAGCGCATCATGTTGCGAATCGGCCGCTCTAATTTTTCGCTCAGTTTTTAGGGACAACCTTCTTCTATGTAAACATTGGAAAAAACAAAAATTGCATCGTGGTCCGAGCTCGAGCTAGAGGGGCCTGAATACCGTAATGTAGGCAGAGAAAAGGGTTAATTTCTACGTCCTTAGCACAACGCAACGTAGGTCACGTTGCGCTCGCTTTCAAATTTCCTGTATCATACGCCATCTCATGGGCATTTTTTCACGAGATCAACCGGAAACAACAACTTCCGCCAGCATTCGTGCGCCTGAAAATGCATTCAACGTGCTTTTATCATGCTTTTATTCTAGTCATTGCCGTGTTTGAGCCAATGTACGCAGCAGTTCCGTTATTCCTGCGGTCTTCGCAGCTTCCTTCCTCGTTCATTGCCTGAAATGATTTCATATCAACGTGCTATTTGCCCAGTTTTCACGCCCCTGGCCCCTGCTCTATGCTTATTATCGGCCCTGTAGATGCCATATCATGCGCACAGCTCAGCGTTTCAATTATGTCATCTGTGGATCAACATTCAAATCGGCAGCAGTTTTCACGTCGGCGGCAAGGTAAGTAGGTATGCAACGCAATTGTTATTATTACGTGGATTGTGGACTGTTGTACGACGGCCAAGAACAAGGGGCCAAGCGAGAAGCGAACTTGCTTTTACGCACAGCCATCAGTATTAGTACTCGACGTGCCTGCCCATACTGGAATCCCGGCTTTGTGCATAAACGCAAGTACGTATGTACATTCCTAGCATGTTTGCGTATGATATAGGGAGCTGTACAGAGATGCCGCGATCGCATCATGACGACTATGCGTTGTCTGATGTAGGTGCATGGGCATATCCAGGAGTACCTTGTACGATATCTAGAATCTTTCCTCAATATGCCAGACGGACAGACGCATGGTGCATTAGCCAGGCGTACGTCACGTCCGTCCGTCAAATCCGTAAACGTATTCAGAGTACACCGGTTGTTTGCGGAGTGCATGTTACTAGGATACGTCATTACAGGATTTGACGGACGTACGTGACGGACGTCTGGTGATAGCGCCACGTTGCGTTTGGGGGCGTATGACAGGACACTCCAGACGTATACAGACACTGTCTCTAAAATGGACCCTTTTCTCTGCCTACATTACGGTATTCAGGCCCCTCTAGCTCGAGCTCGGACCACTATGGAATTTTTGTTTTTTCCATGTTACATAGAGTAAGGTCGTCCCTAAAAACTGAGCGAAATTCGAGCGGCCCCGATCACCACATGATGCGCTATTCACATATTCCTGCCAAATCGCAAATCCCGCTACTGTAATTTTCGAAATTTTGAAACGCCCTAACTTATGTTTCAAGAGGCGTAGAGGGCTGAAATTTTGCATGCAGGTAGGGTCCTATGGGGGCTATGTGTGTACAAAAAAATCAGCCCGATAGCGCTGCAGTGGAACCAGAAATATCTGGAGAAAAAGGTAAATATCGGCGTTTTTTTCGACTTGCCGTACTTTGGGCGTGTGTAGCTTGCCACGAAAGGCAAATTTTCCAATTCGCTTTTTTGTTTCTGAAAGATTTCCCAACACCTAGGGTATTGATTCCAGCATTCGCCCCACCCGGTGAAAATTGATCCTATTCATAAAAAACTCACAAGTTACAGACACCTTGTATTAAGTACTGAAAATGTATACTTAAAAGGTACATTTTTTTCGATTATTCCACATAAATCAACAATGTCGCAAAAACTTTTTCGTTAAAAGTAGCCTATCCTATGTAAAATTTGGTGTAGATTTCAAAAATAGTATCGGTGTTTCAAAAAAATGTAACCAGTAGCATATAATTTAGCAAACTTTATATATCTTTGATAATTTTTGGCTAGGGGTTAAATTTTTTGGATAAACAATTCTATTTTTGAAATCTACATCAAATTTTACATAGGATAGGCTACTTTTGATGAAAAAAGTTTTGCGGCATCCTTCAGTTTATGTTGAATAATTGAAAATTTGTTTATTTTCCGGTACATAAGGAATTTGTCGATTTCTCGACACAACTTTAAACCCAAAACAGGCGCATCAAGACAGTGCGCGTGTACACATGTTTTGTGTCTGCTCCCTTAGGTATGTGTTTGTGTGTACAGGATGTAGATCCATATATCGGTAAGAATCGCACTAATGACTATTGTATTATCTTGTGGTTTACTTCAGTCGTCTACAAGTGCTGTGACAAAAGGTTGAAGAGAGGCCCGCTCACGCTATTTCATGTGAACCTCACAGTGCGGAATGCTGTGCAGACTATGATAGCAGCGGATGCCTTCAACAGTCTGGCCATTGGCTAGGTACGTAGAACCGACATGAATCCATCAATAATACATTGATCTCCATACCTACGATATGCTCCTATACTTTTTGCGGCTCTTTGTTTTGTATGTAGCTATGCATGTTTATTTACTCATTTCTTGTGCTTGTACAGTATGTACAACAGCTTTGAGGGTACAGTAACTTGTAGACCAAATCTCATTGTGTGCAGCTTGTTTACTTACTTGCTGTTGATTTACGCTATGTGGTTGCTGCAAGTCTTGTAGACGGCTCTTTGTTTTGTATGTAAAGTGCGCAGCCCGCTCGAGAGTTGAGATTGGCCCGCCACGCGGCGAGTCGGAGAAACAGCGCTTTCAGACGTCGATCTGCGTGGCATTGCGGATGCACCTGCGCTGACCAGATGGCAACTGGCTCGCTGGTGCGACATGTCACAACTTCTGGGTGTGATGGGTCAGTGGCTCAACCTCCTCTGACTGCTACTGCACCAAAGGTGTCAGCTCAGCTTTTGTGACAAAAGTAGGGTATTTGGAGGCCTCAGTGCAAT
>JASAMW010006827.1:0-10485 GCA_030247985.1 Epsilonema sp. ZAB3_2
CATTGTACAATCAGGAGCTGTGGCAGTTAATAGTACTCAAGAAGAACATAAGCCCATTTGTATTCATTAGTGGGCTACACACGTGGTGAGTAAACTCACGGTGAATTCGACGGTGAGTTTGAACTTCGAGTTTTATTTTTTGTGTGGAGCATTCTCACTTGCTCCCAAGCGCAAAATTTTTCTCACGTGTTCACACGACGGTGAGTTTCAAACTCACGGTGAATTCACTGGCCTCCCTATGCTTCATCGCATACGTACGGGGAATTCCCCGTGAGTTTACTCGCTCCGTGTGTAGCGCACTAATGAGTAAGTACATACATACTACAACAGCTGCTGCGTGTCTTGATTGTGTTACGTAGGGGATGATCAAGAGCTATTTCACTTCTTTATTTTCCACTACCTTGTAGAATCAAGAGCTATTTCACTTATTTATTTTGCACTACCATGTAGAATCAGGAGCTGTGGCAGTTATTACTGGAGCGAGCTTTTCGGCAGAACAAGGTCGAAAAAGCTGCGAAAAACGCTTTTCGTATTTCTGACCAT
This sequence comes from Epsilonema sp. ZAB3_2, assembly GCA_030247985.1. NCBI lineage: Eukaryota > Metazoa > Nematoda > Chromadorea > Desmodorida > Epsilonematidae > Epsilonema > Epsilonema sp. ZAB3_2. Next base: position 544 of record JASAMW010006827.1, read on the forward strand.
TTTATTCCTATAGCCTACTTCTTCAAATATTCAAGGGTTTTCTTGTATCAGTTGGTGCATGCAGGTATCTACATTGCCCTCCTGTTATCTACATTGCCCTTATCTATTATACTTTTACGTTTCTGACTCTACCCTTCCAAATCCCCCTTGGGTCTACCACCCCCATGGGCGAATTACCCCCTGACCCCCAATTTACCCATCGCATGGCACTTTGCTGAGTGGAAGGTTTTTGCAGACACAAATAGCAGACCTGCTATTAGGCCCAAATTACCCCCTAGTGGCGAATTATTCCCATCGAATGGATGGCATTTGCTGAGCTGAAGCTACTTGTCTTGAGACCCCCAAAATTACCCCCTAGAGGAGGAGTTACCCTGTCCTATGCCATTTGCTCAATGGAGGCAACATGTGTCGATGAATTTGGAGTATGGGACCCCAAACCAAAATTACCCCAAGGGGTGAATTTACCCCATTAAATGCCAAAATTTTTGTTGCTTTGTTTTAGATATCTGAAGAAATTTCGCGTGGAGTCCTGTCCTCTGTTCAAACAGCATCAGCGTCATCAGCACAGGCCGTTCACTTGTTTCACTTGGCATATTGCCAACCAGCGTCAGGTGTCAAGGCGCGTTCACCAGACGGACGTACGTCCGTACGTCCGACGTATCTACACACATAAATCGTGTACTCCTAAATACGTCGGACGATCTAGGAGTACATGGTTTATGTATGTAGATACGTCGGACGTACGTCCGTACGGACGTCTGGTGAACGCGCCATCAGGGTGTCTTTAATGTACCTATGTGTCTCATGACAGCCTTATGTACAGGGTGTCTCAAAATATACCGCCCACATTTCCGTGCATGTAACTCTGGAACCACACCTTAGATTTCATGCGTTTTTTCCTTTGTAGTCAAGACCAACTGTAATGCGTACAAAATTTTAGCTTCATAGGCCCAGTGGAAGCTGCTCACACACCTTCTTTCTCCAGCGGCCAGAAACGAGGTTATTTCAAACTGGCAGTGCCGATTAGAGGATTATCTGTGCATAGTCCAATATAAAATTAGCCTTATACTGAAAAAAGATGTTACAAAATGCTAGGAAATGTGTATCTCATGCATTAGCCCCAGTGCCAGCATAGCAAACGCATGGAACTGGGTATCTTGCAAATTTAGACCGAAACTTTTCTCCATACTGAAGAAAAACGTCGATTTTGAGCTCCGAGATTCAAACCGTCGCAATTTTCGAAGTATGTGGAGGTGGACTAAATAGCTCAAATTTTCATGAAAATCTAAAGTGTCGTTCCAGAGTTACATGCACGGAAAGGTGGCTGGTTTATTTTGAAACACTCTGTACTTCTTGAGTACTAAGTTAGTACACAAGTACCTACCTGAGCCCTTATGTATTTTATTGAGTACATACTACAACAGCTGCTGCACGTCTTTATTGTAATATGTACAGTATTATCGAGAGCTCTTGTACTCCTTTATTTGCACTGCCTTGAACAGGTGCTTATTTATTTACTCCTTGATTTTTATGTAGGCCTACAGTGTACAGTGATTTATGTACTGTAGGCCTATAATGCACGATTTCCATTATGTTGACTGAGCTTTGCTATGATTTTCCTATATAGTTTCATGAGGAAGGGTAGGATTACGTCTGATTTCCTTTGTGGAATAATAATAACATCTCGATTGGGTTGAATTTGTTTCTTCTGTGCAATAGTTACTCATAAAAGTTTGTACCTGGAGTCAATTCCACAGTGTCATGGACCGTTCACAACGTACGCTGAGGCGTCAGTGCAGCGTCAACACCAACGCAGACGCAGATGTCAGCGTTCAACGCAGATTTGGTGATCGCAGATAATTTGCCGTGAACATCGTCGTAAAACTTGTCGAAATATGTGCATACGTACCGAACATGTCGGCGTCTTCATCGGAGCAAAATAGAGATCTGCATACCTTTCTACATTGCTGAACGCTTTGAAGATCTTCGTGGAACGGGAACGCTGACGCTGGAACGCTGACATCTGCATTTTCGGCGTTCAGCTTCAGCGTTCGTTGTGAAGGTCATCAGAGAGCCACAGTGGGGCGCCACAGACGTGAACTTCGAATTCGCTCCGAATTCGGAACCCTGACTATGCTTCAACATGCAAAATCACCGAGTTCGCTCCGAACTCGCTCCGTTTTTCGGAACGTGCGTGTGAACAACCGAGTTTGTAATTCGAAGTCGTGTGAGTCATTGACGTTCGTTTCGGATCAAAACAAAGTCATTCCAAACTCGGAGCGAACTCGCTCGGAGCAAACTCGGAGCACGTCTGTAGCGGGCCAGTGACAATGCCTGCCAGCCATGTACACGATCTTCATCCTTTTCTAAACCGCTTTGATTGGCGAACGAGCCATTTAGGTGTGTTCAGCGTAAGGGAGAGCAGGGGTTTTCCCCATAAAAAGGAGACAGCGGACAAAAAAGGAACGGACAAAAAAGGAGACGGACAAAAAAGGAGCCAACAATCAAAAAAAGGAGACATCGAAATCAAAAAAAAGGAGACAGTGAAAAAAATAAAGGTGACAGCAGCAAAAGAAAGGAGCTACCAGCCTTTCGTTTTTGCAGCTAGTGAACGCTGGCTTCAAATAGCTTGCTTCAAAATATTTTCGAAAAAGAAGCAAATTATTTCGCAACACTCGAGCTGGCTGCATTAGAAAGAAGCGACTAAATAGTTGTCATCTTTTTTAGGGCTGTTTTGCAGCTAGCCAGGTTTTTACCGTTAACCGGATATAGACGGCAACGCATCCGGCAAAAAATACTTGTTTTATTAAGATCAATACTTCAACAGTACATAGGTACATGGGTAGGCCTACATTACTATAATATAATTTATTATGATTCGGTTAGAGTGTACATAATAGGCCCTACATGCTACGTACGTACATTATATTCTATGCTATTGCTGTCTGTTGTGTGAGTGTGCATGTTGTGCACGTATAGAACAACCAACCAACTAATTCATTCCTACCAGAAAGAGACCCAAAAATCAAATACAGGCTGTTTAGTTTGTTATGTCACCTCGAAAATGCTAATAATTTCTGTTTTAATGAAAGGATTTCAACCAAATTTTTTTAATTGGAATTCTGAAAATTTAGGAAACAAGGTTGCAAAATTTCATAAATGTACATGCACTATTAACGAAGAAACAAGCGACGCCTTTTCAGGTCCTATTTTTCGAAGTGTCCACCTCCGCTCTTCGGCACTTGTGCAGCCGTCTTCAAAACTCTGGAAAATACTCTTTTCAAGCATGTTCATAGGGATGGCGGCAATGTTCCCTCAATGTTTAGGCATTGTAAGCTGCAGAAGATTCGAATAGATGCTTGAATGGAGGGGAACAGCACACCTTCTCCTATGTGGACTTCGAAAATGGAGCGTTTTTACGCCACTGCCGATTTTGACCCCCAATGTTTGAGGCTTCATAATTCCCTTCGTACTTTACATTCAGTCATGAAATTTTGCATGCCTGTTTCCTAAATTTTCAGCATTCTAATAAAAAAGATTTGGTTGAAATTCCTCCATTAAAACAGAAGTTATTAGCATTTTCGAGGTGACCTAAAAAAACTAAACAGCCTGTATAATAATAATGAATATTAGGTGTTTTGTTGTTGGTTGCCTATACATTTCGATTTCTTGTTTTTTTCGGTGCACAAACTTGAGGCGACTGTGTATAAAAGTACAGCAGTACTGCGTGCTCACGCTGACATGCCGTATGTACAAACAAAATGCTACACTTCGTGCAATATTCACAATATTCATTATTCACTAGTGTAAGAGCATAAAATTTAGTATGCTAAAAAACTTTTCTCAAATTATTCAACATAATTGAACAGTTCTATCGTTCATACCTATTTTGGCATTTTGATCGGCATCGATGAAAGAAAAGAATCAATCAGCTGAACTACCCAATAACATTTACGTACATATGTACGTATGCGGTGTTCCATGATGACAGAATGGATAGAATGAGACCATGTTCAAGTGTTTAGTTTGTTCAAGTGCGGGCGGGCGTCCACTTCATACCCGCCAGTCAGCCCTCGTCGTAGTAGTATGTACGTACGTACAGATGTAGGGTACTGTGGGGTAAACCCGGACACCTAAGCTTTTCTGAACTTGCCGCTTCAGCAAATGATAAACATGGTACCGTATTTTTGGGTGTATATCCCCTCATTATATAACCCCCCCCCCCCCCCCCCCCCCCCAGTGAATAACCCCCATTGGCAAAACAAACATAAATTTGCCCAGTGTTATATCCCCCTGGTATATAACCCCCATGAACTGGAAGGTACCTCAACCTAGCCTACCAATGTAAGCTGATCATAAGCTAGCTATAGCTGCTCCTACACCATGCCACCATGCCTATAAGCTTAGCTGAGCATGTCTTCTACTAACATAATAGGGCTGATGTCTGTGTGTCTGTCTGTCTGTGTGTGTGCAATGCTATAGACTTGCTCAGTTTTGCAGCTACAGCGTTCACCAATGGCTCATTCGAAAGCTTATGACCCCGAGGGCGGCAGGAATGTCTTCGATTTTTGATCTGATCAGCCGATCACCAATAATCGATCGATAATCGATTTTAGTACTAAAAGCGCGCAGATTCGCTCACACTCACTCAATTTTGCAGCTACAGCATCCATTCCGGACTCTTTCGAGAGCTAATCCCCTCGAGGACGCCAGGAAGGCCTTCGATTTTTGATCTGATCAGCCGATCACCGATAATCGATCGATAATCGATTTTAGTACTAAATGCCACAGAAACCAAACGACGCAGGTTTTCAAGCCAGCGTTTGCAAATGGTCACGCCCGAAAGTGCACACGAGACTAAAATGCGAGATGCGCTAAAGGGTTGCCATATCTGCAAAAGGGTAGCCAGATTGCTAAATGCGCAAAAGGGTTGCCAGATCTGCAAAAGGGTTGCCAGATTGCTAAATGCGCAAAAGGGTTGCCAGACCTGCAAAAGGGTTGTCAGATCTATGCGCGGAAAGGGTTGCCAGATCTGCCATGGGTTGCCAACTCTGCGATAGGGTTGCCAGATATACTACTTTTTGCCAACTGCCCAAAATGGTTGCCAGATGCATAATATGTAATGTTGACAGATCACGATCTTCAACAGGGTTGCCAGATCTGCAAAAGGGTTGCCAGATTTAGCAAAAGGGTTGCCAGATCTGCAAAAGGATTTTACTGCGAAGCTGTAACGGGCCACTGGTGTACTAGAATAACCCTGTTTTGACCGCGATTATGCCCTAAAACACTTACTTTTGACTTCAAAAACATGCTTCTACCTACACACCTCTCACAAGCAAAATTTTGTCCCATGTATATCCCCCCAGTGTATATCCCCCATTGTATAACCCCCCATCAGACCTCTCAATTTTTGTATTGCCCCATGGGGCTACACATCCAAAAATATGGTAGCTCATTTGAAAGAGGAAAGTTCAAGGAATCGATTGGCAGAATACAGTACTTGTCTCAATCGGTTGTGTGGTTGCTGAAATATACAAGGTGACCCGGGTTTACCCCCGTGTCCGGATTTACCCCACAGTACCCTACTGTAAACTTAAATACGACTACTGTCTGGCCACTGAGAGTTCGCTCAAGGACAAAAATCTGCATTTTGTCTTTCTATTTTACGCAACACGACTTGAGTTCCATAGCGAACTGTGAGCCGGCAGACTATTCGCCGTTAGGTACCGTATAGTATGCAGCGTAGAGAGACAGAAAGTGAGAGTGAGACTGTAAGAACAATTCAGCCAATAAAGTCACAGGTGGCAGCTGACAGATTGATCATTTTCCCCTTGTTTGTGGTAATTTATTCTTTCATTGCCCCAAATTTTTCGCTAGATCCATGTACATAATACATAGTTTTCCGTACCTTATTCGTATGGAGAAAAATGACTAATTTTTTTCTGAGAGTCGCAAGAGCCAAGGCACTCAATAATTATTACAATTTCGCTGCAAGAACAGAGTTGTTATTACTTTTACGGTTTAAAAAAGTGTGCAAAAACTATGTGCAGACGCAGTCTACCACCCTCGTCATGAAATATACGGTACTTCGTTAGGGATGTCACGGAAACTCCCCGGAAACAAAATTCCTGTTTAGTCCTATTTTATGGGGTAATGTACAGTACGGTACGTACATATAGGTATGTATGTGGCAGAAAATAAGGGCATTTTTGTTCCCGCTATTACCACTAATTTCCCTCTTTCAATCTCAGCTGGGAAATTATATGTGCGATGTACGTAGGTTGGAATGTGATCATCATGCACAGGTTGATGCTGAACGATACAGGTCGGTCTTCACTTTTCGCGATGTTTTTTCCTGAAAAACTTTCACTGGTGCGCTTCAGACGTGCTCCGAGTTCGCTCCGAGTTTCGAATGACTTCGTTTTGAGCCAAAACGAACGTCAATTACTCGCTCGTCTTCGAATTACAAACTCGGCTGTTCACACGCACGTTTGGAAAAACGAAGCGAGTTCGGTGCGAACTCGGAGACTTTACAAAATATGTTGAAGGGCTCCGTGGGAGGGCAGGGCAGGGCTCCGAAAATAGTCAGGGCTCCGAATTCGGTTCACGTCTGAAGCGCACTATTGGCGAGATTCGGCTACAGCTCCAGCACCGGTATGTAATTTAGGACCTGTAACAACCCTACAGATTTCTACCGGTGACACTATCCACGCCGTGCCTCGCAAAAAGACCCTGAGGGCACAGTTTTTTGTCTTTAACGTTCATTGATTTTTATCGCCAACGGAAGCGATATTTCCGAAAAACGGCGTTCGTCTCTTATTTGCTGCACAAAAAAACTCAAAATATCGCGATGCCGTACCGTTTGCAGGCATTGCGTGGATTAGTTTACGCAAACCCATGGACATACATGGAATTCACTGAAAGGCAAAGCATGGAACCTGGCAAGACAAGCTACCTAAACAGGACCCCATAAATATACGTACTACGATTTCAGGGTAAACACTTACCGATACCAGGAAGAGACCGTGGACAGGACACCCTCTTGGGTACTAACAAACCGTCTTTTTATTGGTGGCATATCAACGTATTATTAACTATTGTTTCGCTCTCCCGTAGTTGTCATCTTTTTCTGGAGTGAATAACAACAAAACGAATAATGAGGCTCCTGAGATCTGTGCTTCTGTCATTCGTCGTTTTCTCATTCGGAACTAGGCTACTACAGGTGGTTGAAACGTGTGGGGTAGGAACACCCAGTGGTGCCACAACAACAACAACCAGCACGACCACAACAACGACAACAACTACTACTACTACTACAACTGGCGCAGGTAGAGGACGGTAAAACTCAGTAGCGCAGCGCGCTACACACGTGGTGAGTAAACTCACGGTGAATTACTCGTCAGTATGTGATGAAGCATACGTACGGAGGCCGGTGAATTCACCGTGAGTTTGAAACCGCTCACACCGTGTGAACACGCGAGTAAAATTTTGCGCGTGGAAGCAAGTGAGGATGCTCTGCACGAAAAATAACACTCGAAGTTCAAACTCACCGTGAGTTTACTCAACACGTGTGAAGCGCGCTACTGTCACTGGTGAAGAAAGTGTGTGTTGAATGGGTTTTGTTTGTGCTTGTGCAATTGGAACTGTACTACTGGGGCAAAATTTTTCAAACAATTTAGACAACAAAATCTGTCCGAAAAAAATTAGAACTGCGGTTTTCCTTTGATAAAGGCAAGGGCTGCCCTAACATCAACCTTCGAATTTTGAATTCAAACCCATTGTAGCCTATCATAAACTATATTTATTCAAGTATTTTGCAACAAACCACATTATCCATTCCCGAGTTATTCGACGATAAATATCGATAAATTTAGTATTGAAGCGGAGCTCGGAAACCGTTACGGTAGTAACGGTTCCCAAATCCGTCTTCAGTACTGAATTTTGCACACGGATAACTCGTGAACGGATAGGAATTTTGAAAAGCGGTTTTTGCAAAAGACTTGAATAAAAATATAGTTTATGATACAATGGGTTTGAATCCAAAATTTGAAAGTCGATGTTAGGGCAGCCCTTGCCTTTTAGCACGACGGCATGCCCGAGCGTAGCCTATGTTATGTACATACTGTATGGTGTACTGTTCAGTGTACATACATCAGCCAGATGGTTCTAAAAATTTCCCGAGTACGAAGTACTGGATCTTCTGTCCAAAAAAGGCCTTCCGAAAATATTTCCATATGTACAGTATTGGCGCCCATTTTATCTTTCGACTTCTTGCTTCTCGGAGGGCCCAAAGGAAAACAAGGAAAAACGATTAGTCCGTAGTCGTCCCAGCCGCGTTCTGCCGTGTGTTATAATAAATATCTCCGGATCCAGCCATCGTAAAGCAAAGCGGTTAAAAATCTCTCGATAACTTTTAGCGGGATTGAAAATAAAAAAAACCGCATGCGTCTACGAGCCCTCTGTGTCGAGAAATCGCCAAATTCCTTAAGTATGAAAAATGTACCAAAAAGGTACACTTTTTCCGATTATTCCACATAAATGAACAATGCCGCAAAAACTTTTTTATTAAAAGTAGCCTACCCTATGTAAAATTTGGTGTAGATTACAAAAATAGTATCGGTGTTTCAAAAAATTTAACCCCTAGTATATAATTTTGCAAAATTTGTATATTTTTGACAATTTTTGGATAGGGGTTAAATTTTTTTGGATCAACGATACTATTTTTGAAATCTACGCCAAATTTTACATAGGATAGGCTACTTTGATGAAAAAGTTTTGGCGGCATTGTTCGTTTATGTTGAATAATCGAAAAAAGTGGACATTTTTCATACTTAAGGAAATCGGCGATTTCTCGACACAGGGCACGTAGACGCATGCGGTTTTTTTTATTTTCAATCCCGCTAAAAGTTATCGAGAGATTTTTAAACGCTTTGCTCTACGATGGCTGGATCCGGAGATATTTATAACACACGGCAGAACGCGGCTGGGACGACTTTAGTCCGTGCTTGTATTATGAACATTTCCCCGAGTCGAAACCACGCGTGTTTTTTGCAGGCGAAACATTTTGCTTTTCTTTTTCGCTTCGTTTCGCTGCTGTCGGGCGTTACGCCTGCAAAAAACACGCGTGGTTTCGACTCGGGGAAATGCTCAATACAAGCACGGACTAATACTATCTGTATAAATTGATTGAAGACTACGTTGTAGAGCGCTTCTCTGAAAATTCACCATACGCACCTTTTTTATGGTCCAGAAGCCGTTATTCAAACATATTGAGACTTCCGCATTGCGTTGCTGACCAGTTTAAATTTAACCCCTCCTGTATGCTGAGGGCTGCTGGTAGGTTCAATTTACCCCCTTCGTGCCAGCCACTTTTTTCATAAGTTCTTCGCATCATTCTACTCCATTTTTTTCGCTGATTTCGGTTTGGGGCATGCCCCTTCAATATTTTGATGAATACACCACCAAATTGACGAAAATGATCAAATTAGCCAAAATTACCCCTTGTTGGTCTATGTCATGCCATATTCATCAAAATATCGGAGAGGCATGCCCCAAACCGAAATCAGCGAAAAAAATGGAGAAGAATGATGAAAAGAACTTTTGAAAAAAGTGGCTGGCACGTAGGGGGCAAATTGGGCCTACCAGCAGCCATATCTCAGGTGCGTATGGTGCGTATGGTGAATTTCCAGAGAAGCGCTCTACAACATACCCCCAGGCCGCCAGAATGTAAAACACAACGATTCTCATGGATAACTTTACACGATGGACCTGCAATATCTGTTAAGCTGTCCACGCGCCTGTAGAAAGTACGGAGGTCCAGCGTAGACAGATGCGAAAGGAGTGGATCATATTTTTCGCGCGTCCACATCCACGTACTCCTAGAGCGCGCGCTCCGCTTCGCTGCGCGCGCCCGTCGGGAGGAGGGCGACCGGCGCGCGCAGC
>JASAMW010006828.1:0-34678 GCA_030247985.1 Epsilonema sp. ZAB3_2
CCTCAATCCTGAGATTCTGGTTGTCGCGAACAAATTTTTTCTCGTCCTTCTCAACTTGTGTCGCCGGTCGTGGTGGCGGCCACTCTTCTGTTTCTTTCGCGGATTTTTCAACCTTCTCTCTCAGTCCGGAGCCTATTATATCTCCAGTCGCTGCGATTTTCGATTCAGTATGTTGAGGTATTTCAACCATTCCAACCTCGTGTTTACCTTGTGCTCACCACAGGAAGAGTTTTGTCAAAAAACCCACCTGCGAATTGTATGTTTCCTTCCATGTTATGTGGTTATGTTCGTTCATCCACGTCAGGTGAAGTACTATTACTATTCTCTGTTACGGTTGTAGTCGCGAGAGCGTGGAAAAGGACACTATCAACGTATTGCCTTGCGCTCGTGACACGGCCTTCTTCGCGTTGCTACCTGTTCTGTTACCGAGCTGTAATCAGAGTGTTGGATAAATGCCACGGCATTGTTCTAGCATACCCATGGGCCGTGGTGTACCTGTAGTGTGGTTGTGGTTCGTACGTGCGTAGGATCATGTGGCATTGTTGGCGAGGTTTGTTGCTTTGCGCAGGTATTTGCTGATTGTACATGGGATTAAGGGTCATGCGGATTATCCGAAATGGATGTGTTGGCATGCGAATGAATAATGGAAATTTGAATGGACGTGTGTGGTGCGCGTACATGTGGTACAGTGCGGCCACCTGGCTGGCTCTCCCGTTTACTTGTTCGAGCACTTGGCAAGGCATGCAAGGTGCAATTGTATTGTGTTTCTATTGTCAGCCAGAATGAATGTATGTATGCACCTACATATGCAGTATGTATCCATCGGCTACGTCCTCCATGTTCAATCAAGAAACGTTATTCCAAAAATCTATTCGCATGCGCGCACTGAATGCCGTGTATCGAAGTCCGTTCGAAGTTGTGAATGCGCTTATCGATGCATACTCGCAGTTCCTGCACTGTCATCTGTGCATGTGGAGTGGATGTGATGATGCGTTGTTCCTCTGTGTGCCCTGCCCCCGCAACGCAACCACAAATCCCGCCGATTTTACCGCAAATTGCGGAAAAAAATGTGTACAAATTGGCTGGCATATTGGCGCTATTTTCATTTTGGTGGTGGCAGGCAAAACTTTTGCGCTCGTTTGGATACGTATCTGCTGTTCGATGTGTGCCTGCGTGCGTACTATAGGTGGGCCATTTTGCGACTGTCGCTCTCAATCGGCTACGCTACCCTATATACCCTATATGCGATTTGTTCCAGCCCTGGTTGGGTGCTGGATGTGGATACGTATATCGTTGGTGGGTTGTGTGCCTCGCACCAAAGGCCAGCGACAGGAACTATTTCCTATCCTCAAGTAATAGAATAAGATAGTCCCTTTTTGTCCGCCTTCGGGCCATTTTATCTGCGACGTTCATTTCCGAGGCCCTTTATGTACATACTGTATGTTGTTGCAACCTGTACTTGTCGTATTCAGCATATACGATCACCTGACTTTAGTGGAATGAGTTCCTTACTATTCTTGGATTTTTTGTTTCTGTTCAGTTGCCTTGGTAAAGGAGATAAAATCAGACAGTCGTGCGTGATGTCTTGTACTGTAGCATAGTAGTATCCTATAGTCTGCTTCCGTGTCATCTGCATACATGTCTTTTCTGTGTTGCCCATGTGGATATTACATCACGTCTTTTCTTTGTTGCAGATGCCTCTCTACGTACAATTGCGGTTGTGAGCTCTTTTCCTTATTTGGTCAAGCTCAGAGAAGGTCCGGACTGGAGTGGAGGCGAGTCCTGATCATGTGACGTAGTGGTGTGGTGTTGCTTCCATCCAGCTTGGCTCCTTATTCTGAAGAAGCGACAGCCCGCGGCTGTTATTAGCAGAGAAAGAGCTTTGTGTGGTGCTGCGTCCTTGCTTGCTCTTTGGCTAACGCTAGTCGAGCCCAGCCTACCCCACGACGAATGTAGTGCAATAGAACAAGCGCCGTGAAGTGAATGAATACGCAATAATTCTCGCAACACAAGTCAAATTTAGCAGCATTCCCTCTGTTTGCCTTGCCCTGAGCTGAGCTCCGTCACTGTCGTCCATTTTGTTCGTTTCACGCAGCCGGATCAATGCAATGGCCGCTCTGACTCTCTATCGCCCACAACAGGCAGTGGGATGGCGACAGCGCCTGTGTTGTTTCTGTTTGCTCACGCTGCTGCTGCGGGTGGCTTCTGCTGATGTGGAGGAGGTTCATCGACCCCAGGAGGACGTTGTGCCTTCTTCCAGCAACATGGTTGCGTCGTCTTCACCAGCATCTGCTTCTACGCAACTGCCGGAACTCACATTCCATCGCTACGAACGCCGAAGAGACTACGGGGCGTGGATGGGGAACAAGACGGACAAAGGCATGGACCTACTCTACCAAGGAGTCAACGCCATGCTCCAGCAACTCCAACCCAACCAGTTCCCGCACAGTAAGCTCCGTGCTTTTGCTCTCAGTCAACCAACTGGCATAAAAAAGGCGTTTTTGTTTGTGTTGCGGGACCATGGGATTGCTTGGTAGGTTGTAGGTAGACTACTGCTGAACATCACTGTTATGGGGTGATTATCATACGGATTACGGTAGCGGCGCCCCCGAAAGCAGCTGTATGTATGCATGTACATAGGTGTGCTATTGGGTCGTTCAGATTGTACGTATGTACATCTTTCAGAAGATGACTTTGCGTACCTATTTGCATGTATGTACATAGGGCGCGTTGAAAAAAGAGAAAACAGAGTGTTGCGCATTGAAAAAGAGAAAGCAGAGTGTTTACCTTGGGGATGTTGTGGGACAAGGATGATTGTGGCGGGAGTGGCTTGTAGGATGAAGTTGAAGCTGGCTGTTTGTTGTTGTGTTGATACTTATTGACTGAAGATGACATGACCCCCCCCCCCACAAACGGATAAGGCCAATAGAGTAAGACGACGCTTGCTCAACCTTCTTATGAATTTTATTTTTATATTTATTCTTTTCTCTTTTTTGTATCTTATGTATTATTTTTATCTTTTCAGTGGTCATACTTTTCTTCATCCTTTATTACTTTGCTGGCTTCTTCTGCGCTCTTTCTGCTTATGTGTGTAAGAGAAAGAGTAAAGAATATTACAGAACAGCATCGTGTCACTCTTTTTGACACACGTACAGCAGAAACAGCACCGTAAACACCACGCACAGGCCCAGAACAGCCGCTAATAACAGGATGAAGAATCGTATCGCACCCACTAAACAGATACAACCACATCCACGTACGTACAGATACCAACAAGAGATAAGATTAATCCTATCAAGAGCATCCTTAATAGTGTGCTAGAAGTTGAGCGAGTGCGTCGTGCTGTCTGATGATGGGCTTATTCCACATATTGGCCTGACAGAGTGCAGAAGGTGAGTTCGCGGGTACTCCAAGTCATCGTCAGTCAATAGATCTGTCAACAACAACAAACAGCCAGCTTCAACTTCATCCTACAAGCCACTCCCGCCACATCATCCTTGTCCCACAACATCCCAAGGTAACCTCTGCTTTCTCTTTTTCAATGCACAACACTTGTTTTCTCTTTTTTCAACGCGCCCTATGTACATACATGCAAATAGGTACGCAAAGTCATCTTTGAAAGATGTACATACGTACAATCTAACACCCAATAGCACACCTACATACATACATACAGCTGCTTTCGGGGGCGCCGCTACCGTAATCGTATGATAATCACCCCATAACAGTGATGTTCAGCAGTAGTCTACCTACAACCTATCAAGCAATCCCATGTCCCGCAACACAAACAAAAACGCCTTTTTTATGCCAGTTGTTACTGAGAGCAAAAGCACGGAGCTTACTGTGCGGGACTGGTTGGGTTGGAGTTGCTGGAGCATGGCGTTATCTTGGTAGAGTAGGTCCTGCCTTTTTGTCTCTTGTTCCCCATCCACGCCCCGTAGTCTCTTCGGCGTCGTAGCATGGATGTAGTTCGGAGTGCGTAGAGAGATGCTGGTGAAGACGACACCATGTTGCTGGAGAAGCACAACGTCCTCTGGGGTGATAACTCCTCCACATCAGCAGAGCCACCGCAGACGTGAGCAAACAGAAAAACGTTCGCATCCATGCTGTTGTGGGAGAGAGCGAGCGGCCATTGCATTATGGCAAAAATGGGAAGTGCGTAGGGAGGAAACAGAGGGAAGCTGTAAATTTGACTTGGTTGCGAGAATTATTGCGTATTATTCACTTCACGGCGCTTGTTCATCGCACTAATTCTTCTGGGGCTGGGCTCGACTAGCGTAGCCAAAGAGCAAGCAAGGACGCAGCACCACAAAGTCTCTCTGCTAATAACAGCCGCGGGCTGTCGCTTCTTCAGAATAGGAGCCAAGGTGACACCACACCACTACGTCACATGATCAGGACTCGCCTCCATCATCCGGACTTCTAGCTTGACCAAATAAGGAAAAGAGCTCAACGCAATTGTAGTAGAGAGGCATCTGCAACAAAGAAAAGACGTGATGTAATATCCACATGGGCAACACAGAAAAGACATGTATGCAGATGACAGGAAGAGACTATAGGATACTACTATGCTACAGTACAAGACATCACGCACGACTGTCTGATTTTATCTCCTTTACCAAGGCAACTGAACAGAAACAAAAAATCCAAGGAATAGTAAGGAACTCATTCCACTAAAGTCAGGTGATCGTATATGCTGAATACGACAAGTACAGGTTGCAACAACATACAGTATGTACATAAAGGGCCTCGGAAATGAACGTCGCAGATAAAATGGCCCGAAGGCGGACAAAAAGGGACTATCTATATTACTTGAGGATAGGAAATAGTTCCTGTCGCTGGCCTTTGGTGCGAGGCACACAACCCACCAACGATATACGTATCCACATCCAGCACCCAACCAGGGCTGGAACAAATCGCATATAGGGGTATATAGGGTAGCGTAGCCGATTGAGAGCGACAGTCGCAAAATGGCCCACCTATAGTACGCACGCAGGCACACATCGAACAGCAGATACGTATCCAAACGAGCGCAAAAGTTTTGCCTGCCACCACCAAAATGAAAATAGCGCCAATATGCCAGCCAATTTGTACACATTTTTTTCCGCAATTTGCGGTAAAATCGGCGGGATTTGTGGTTGCGTTGCGGGGGCAGGGCACACAGAGGAACAACGCATCATCACATCCACTCCACATGCACAGATGACAGTGCAGGAACTGCGAGTATGCATCGATAAGCGCATTCACAACTTCGAACGGACTTCGATACACGGCATTCAGTGCGCGCATGCGAATAGATTTTTGGAATAACGTTTCTTGATTGAAAGGAGGACGAGCGATGGATAATACTGCATATGTAGGTGCATAATAATCATCTGGCTGACAATAGAAACAAATACAATTGCACCTTGCATGCTTGCCAAGTGCTCGAAATAAACGGGAGAGCCAGCAGGTGGCCGCACTGTACATGTACGCGCACACCCGTCATTATTTCTTTTCCCGCCACACAATCCATTCGATTCCCCCCCACCCGGAGCAAAATGCTGTGCGCTATTTTCATTTTGGTGTGGCAGGCAAAACTTTTGCGCTCGTTTGGATACTATCTGCTGTTCGATGTGTGCCTCGTGCTACTATAGGTGGGCCATTTTGCGACTGTCGCTCTCAATCGGCTACGCTACCCTATATACCCTATATGGGATTTGTTCCAGCCCTGGTTGGTGCTGATGTGGATACGTATATCGTTGGTGGGTTGTGTGCCTCGCACCAAAGGCCAGCGACAGGAACTATTTCCTATCCTCAAGAATAATAAGATAGTCCCTTTTTGTCCGCCTTCGGGCCATTTTATCTGCACGTTATTTCCGAGGCCCTTTATGTACATACTGTATGTTGTTGCAACCTGTATTGTCGTATTCAGCATATACGATCACCTGACTTTAGTGGAATGAGTTCCTTACTATTCTTGGATTTTTTGTTTCTGTTCAGTTGCCTTGGTAAAGGAGATAAAATCAGACAGTCGTGCGTGATGTCTTGTACTGTAGCATAGTAGTATCCTATAGTCTGCTTCCGTGTCATCTGCATACATGTCTTTTCTGTGTTGCCCATGTGGATATTACATCACGTCTTTTCTTTGTTGCAGATGCCTCTCTACGTACAATTGCGGTTGTGAGCTCTTTTCCTTATTTGGTCAAGCTCAGAGAAGGTCCGGACTGGAGTGGAGGCGAGTCCTGATCATGTGACGTAGTGGTGTGGTGTTGCTTCCATCCAGCTTGGCTCCTTATTCTGAAGAAGCGACAGCCCGCGGCTGTTATTAGCAGAGAAAGAGCTTTGTGTGGTGCTGCGTCCTTGCTTGCTCTTTGGCTAACGCTAGTCGAGCCCAGCCTACCCCACGACGAATGTAGTGCAATAGAACAAGCGCCGTGAAGGATGAATACGCAATAATTCTCGCAACACAAGTCAAATTTAGCATTCCCTCTGTTTGCCTTGCCCTGAGCTGAGCTCCGTCACTGTCGTCCATTTTGTTCGTTTCACGCAGCCGGATCAATGCAATGGCCGCTCTGACTCTCTATCGCCCACAACAGGCAGTGGGATGGCGACAGCGCCTGTGTTGTTTCTGTTTGCTCACGCTGCTGCTGCGGGTGGCTTCTGCTGATGTGGAGGAGGTTCATCGACCCCAGGAGGACGTTGTGCCTTCTTCCAGCAACATGGTTGCGTCGTCTTCACCAGCATCTGCTTCTACGCAACTGCCGGAACTCACATTCCATCGCTACGAACGCCGAAGAGACTACGGGGCGTGGATGGGGAACAAGACGGACAAAGGCATGGACCTACTCTACCAAGGGAGTCAACGCCATGCTCCAGCAACTCCAACCCAACCAGTTCCCGCACAGTAAGCTCCGTGCTTTTGCTCTCAGTCAACCAACTGGCATAAAAAAGGCGTTTTTGTTTGTGTTGCGGGACCATGGGATTGCTTGGTAGGTTGTAGGTAGACTACTGCTGAACATCACTGTTATGGGGTGATTATCATACGGATTACGGTAGCGGCGCCCCCGAAAGCAGCTGTATGTATGCATGTACATAGGTGTGCTATTGGGTCGTTCAGATTGTACGTATGTACATCTTTCAGAAGATGACTTTGCGTACCTATTTGCATGTATGTACATAGGGCGCGTTGAAAAAAGAGAAAACAGAGTGTTGCGCATTGAAAAAGAGAAAGCAGAGTGTTTACCTTGGGGATGTTGTGGGACAAGGATGATTGTGGCGGGAGTGGCTTGTAGGATGAAGTTGAAGCTGGCTGTTTGTTGTTGTGTTGACAGATCTATTGACTGACGATGACTTGGAGTACCCGCGAACTCACCTCCTGCACTCTGTCAGGGCCAATTATGTGGAAGTAAGCCCATCATCAGACAGCACACGCACGCTCGCTCAACCTTCATATGCACACTATTTATAGGATGCTCTTGATAGGATTAATCTTATCTCTTGTTGGTATCTGTACGTACGTGGATGTGGTTGTATCTGTTTCAGTGGGTGCGATACGATTTCTTCATCCTGTTATTAGCGGCTGTGTGCTTGGGCCTGTGCGTGGTGTTTACGGTGCTGTTTCTGCTGTACGTGTGTTGCCGATGCTGTTGCTGTGCTGGAGAGGGTGGGAAGCCGCGAATGGATCAGAAGTTGGATGGCTGCAAGCGCCGTCTACTCACTGGCCTATTATCCGTCATCGTAGTCGTCATGACGTGAGACAGTTGCTCCATCTGTGTACGTACATGCTTTGTTGTGCGATGAGTGTGCAGCATGTGGCTGCGTATTCTTCAGGTTTGCGGTGGCGTGTGCTTTCATCTCCAACCAGTACGTGCATAATACAGCCTCGACCTTGCCAACCAAGGCTTCATACGCTTTGGATGATTTTGAAGCGTACAAGGGTGAAACCATTCAGGTGCATACATACATACATTTGTACTGCTCCTGCTGCAGCCTCTTTGGCTCTCTCTACACATGTTCTTGATTGTCCTGTTTAGCGCGTCAATAATTTGCTCATTGGGGACTTGAACAGACTGGAGACGACAGTGTTGTCTGCTTTGCGAAGTAAAAACACCAGTGTGCACTTCAATGTAGCGTGTACATTTATGAATTAACAGTATGTAGGCCTATATCATATTTCTACCATGCAAATATGCTCTATCGCATATGCGTACGTGTGACTGTTATGCATGTGTATTGTGTAGTACACTTGTGATGTTATTCAGAGGCTGGAGCAGTGGTGGTGAATCGCGTGAAGCAATTGAGTGGAGCCACAGCGCTCGACTCCCTTTCCGAGATTTCCGAAAGTACGATATGCTGGCAACTTTGCTGGAACAGCGCCATTCAGTTTGAAAATTTTGTGCGCCACTAGCCACTAGCGTGTTTATGGACCAGTTGGTTGCGTGTACGGTGCTTTGATTTTTTTCAGAGGCTGCTTTGCTGGAGCGTAATCTAAGCTGGCTTGAGCGAGATATGGAGATAATAGAGCAGAAAGCGCGCGTGCTTGTTCTGAACATGAGCCACTTGCACAGGGACCAGACATTCCAGGCTCAGCTCGCCGATTGCCTGAGTAGCCAGCCGGGCAGCACGCAGAGGACTTGCCGCACCGTGGACTCCCTACTTAGCCAGTACCAGCACTTACCCACCGAGATACTCAGTGTAAGGCCAGGAGTGCGCTCATCAACTGATGTCGGTTGGTAGAAGCGCGTTTTTGTGTTGTAGTTCCATGATTTTCCAAGTTTGAAGAAGAAGTTGGAGGAGGTGAAGGCGTACAATGTGTCTGCAGTGCTGGCGGAAGCTCGTCGACAGTTTCGCCGCTTACAAGATCAGTATAACAAAGCCGTGCAAAGGACGGAAAATGGTGCGTATGCTACGTACATTCACTACACGCTGGAAGAAGGATTTAAAATGTAGCTGGGCTTAGTGCTTGCTTGTAGGGACGATCTACACGTTGAAGACATTCAAAAGCACTTTCGCCAATGTTGCAGACAAAGTTGCAGCCCGTATCAGACAGGTACTGTGTGCACATGTATTCCGCTGTACGTGGCGAAGCATGCGGCATAACCCTATTCGTACGCATTTGCACTATTTTGTGCTAGGTAGGTGCCAGTGCATTGTGTTCTAGGTGAACATCAAGCCAGCACAAAAGGCCATCAAAGATCACGGTCCTACATTTGACAAGTTTGAGGAATATAGGTTATACCAGGAGTAATATAAAAGGGGGAGTGACAAACGGCCGCTTCCATACAAACGGCTGATTTTCACACGCAAAGTTCGAGGAATTCCAGCGGTCGTAGAGAAATAAAACTGGCACCATTGTATGCGCCGATTCTTCTTCTTTCCAATGGTGTCAGCTTCGTTGAGGTCCGAGGACTCCTTCCATTTTATTTTTAGTGGGAAGTAGAGGGTACTTTTGAACCTCAATTTTTTCTCGGGGAATGCTCTGGACGGGTATCGCCAGATCTGGCGATGATCGCCAGATCTGGCGATCACGCTGCTTTCGCAAACCAGCCAGCGTGTATCGCCAGATCTGGCGATGATCGCCAGATCTGGCGATCCTCGCAGCGTGCTCGCCAGATCTGGCGATACTGATCGCCAGATCTGGCGATGATACCCGCCAGATCTGGCGATCACGCTCCGCCAGGCAGCATGTATCGCCAGATCTGGCGATGATCGCCAGGTGTTGGCGAGCACGCTGCGAGGATCGCCAGATCTGGCGATGATCGCCAGATCTGGCGAGCACGCCAATATTCAAGGCCGAGGATCGCCAGATCTGGCGATCATTCGCCAAGTCTGTACACCGCTGGCTGGTTTGCGAAAGCAGCGTGATCGCCAGATCTGGCGATACTCGTCCAGAGCATTCCCCGAGAAAAAACTGAGGTTCGAAAGTACCTCTCTTCCCGCTAAAAATAAAATGGAAATCTCGGACCTCAACAAAGTTGGCATTGTTAGAAAAGAAGAATAGGCGCATTCAATGGTGCCAGTTTTATTTCTCTACGACCGCTGGAATGCTTCGAACTTTGCGTGTGAAAATCAGCCGTTTGTATGGAAGCGGCCGTTTGTCACTCCCAATAATCGTTTCTCAATCTAACGTTGGTTGATTATCTGTGTTGTTGGTCGTACTGTGCCTGCAAATGCGCGTTTACTTTCTTCTATAGGTGGATCGGTGGCCTGGTGATATGCTGCGTGTTAACAGTAGTGGTGTTGTGTTGGGGTCTGGGTCTGTTTTACGGCATTTGTGGCAAGAGGCCGAGTTACTACGAGGACGATTGTTGCGTCCGCAGCACCGGATCCAAACTCTTCAGCTTGTAACTTCCTACAGCCTTGTTTTAGAAAGGTTTTCTGTGGCGGTTGCATAGTGGTGGTGGAAGGGGGTTGCTTTTTGTAAATCGAGATAATATGCCTATTGGATTCCCCATCAAAAACTGGTGGCATATGTAGATGAAGTTTTTTGAAAAATTTGTTCAGGCATCATCGAGATATTGATGGGTAAAGGTGGGCAGGTCGCATTTTTGCCGTTTTTCAACGTTTTTAGCCATATTCCAGCAATCGCAGGGCTTAGAGGGTTACAATTTGGTACGCACATTGCATCTCATAGGGACCAAAGTCTGGACCGAATCTTGAGCTCATTCTGCTCATCTGTGTGGTCGAGATATAGCGTTGCAAAGTATATTTCTGGGTATATTTTGCACCTGTTGCAAATTTAGTTTTTTGAATACCACGGCGGCTATACATGCCTTTTGTCATCGGGGTAAAATTTTGACAGCAAGTAGAGAAGGGTTAGGCCTAAGAACTTTAGTACTACCGCAAAAAATCTCTATAATTGGAATTTGGACTACGGGGTCTTCTCAAATAGTGAAAAATACAGCAAAAATTTTCCCGCCTTTTTATTTTTCAAGATAAATGAGCAATACCATCTGAACTTTTTTCTTCGTAAGTCGCCTATCTTTTGTCGAATTTGATGTAGTTTTCAAAAATAAAATTGTTTTTCCCAAAAAATTTAACCCCTAGCATATAATTTTGCAAAAAAGTAGTATATTTTTGTGAATTTAGGGTAAGGGTTAAATTTTTTTGGGAAAAAAACAATTTTATTTTGAAATCTACATCAAATTCTACATAAGATAGGGCTCTTTACGAGGAAAAAATTTTCTTTTGTATTGCTCATTTATCTTGAATAATAAAAAAGGCGGGTTAATTTTTGCTGTATTTTTCACTATTCTAGAGGACTCGTAGTCCCAATTCCAATTATAGAGATTTTTTGCTTAGTCGTACTAGAAGTTTTTAGGCCTAACCCTTTCTCTTCTTTCTTTCAAAATTTTACCCCGTGCAGGGCGTGTATTCGCGCTCTTAGTTTTCAAAAAACTAAATTTGCAACAGGTGCAAAATCGTATACAGAAATTTTCACTTTTGTGACTCTTTATCTCGCCACACAGGTGGCCGATTGTGCTCTAAATTGGTCCAGACTTGGGTCTCTAGGGGATGTATGTGTGTACCAAATTGTAGCCCTCTAAGCCCTTCGGTTGCTGAAATATGGCTAAAAACGTTGAAAAAGCTGCAAAAATGCTACCTGCCCACCTTTACCCATGAATACCTCGATGATGCCTGAACAAATTTTTTCCTAAAATTTTCATTAACTTATGCAGTTTTTGATGGGAATGCTATTGGCATATTATCTCGATTTCACAAATAGTTCCCCCCTTCCTCCTATACTACAGGCTTATTCTCAATCCTTACAGAAAACGTCTCTTAAATGTCTATTCGCTGTCTATCTATATTCCTTACCTTACGCTGTTTGCAGAGGTCTTGTGTTGGGTCTCCTGGTGTTGGCGGGGTTGATGGCTGTGTCGGCGCTTCTCTTCTTCATTGGTGCCAACGCTCAGAACCTCATCTGCGATCCGCTAGACAGGCCGACGCAGAGGCAGGACGTTGTTGAGGTACCCGGCTAATCCTCTATGCACACCCGGTCACGTATGGTATGTGGTATCCATGTAAGTACGAGTGCGTATATTCGTATGTCTTGCGTTATATGCATATGTATCTACACTATCCGTAGTAGTCGTTGTGTGTTTCAGTTTGTTCAACGCTATGTGAACCTGCAGAAGAGGCGCTTTCCGGCTGACATGCGTCAGGTTCTGGAGAACACAGAACTTTCGCTTGTACTCAGGTACAGAAGAAGCAGGAGCGAATGAGAGTTAAGGCAACATATGGAGCGAGAGAGAGAGAGATGTGTACAATACGTTTCTTTGTAGCGGCTGATGGGAAGAATCGCACGCTCTATGATATGTTCAACCTGGAGCATGAGCTCAAGCTAACTACCGCGCTAAACGGAGAAGGAAGGGAAAGGGAGAAGAAAACCTCCCTCCCCCGCCCCCCCAAACAAAACCTAGTACGCTATCTATCTCTCAGCTTTGCACCAAGATTCATGTGCAATACGTGTAGGACAATGTGTGTGGTTGTTGTTGTGTTGCAGGAGTATCGTGATTTGGAGTCTCAGCTGGAGAAGCTGCGGCGCCAGGTGGAATCTAGTCAGAGCGGCGTCAACACGGCCGACTTCCTGACGACGGACGTGGAGGAAGTGCTGGAACGCCTGGACGCAACCTCACTCCAGCTTATTCCCGATTCTGTCATCGCTGAGGTAGGCCTACTCACTGTACGTACGCAACAGTGTGGGTGGTCTTGTGTGGCTTGGGGGGGAAGGACTGTGTGTGTTGTGTTTGTTCAGTTGGAGTCGAAAGCTGCGGAGTTTGAGATTCTGGGCGAGTTGCCGTCGGTGGAGGCTGAGGTGTCGGAGTTGGAGGAGCTGGCGTTTCTGCGTCGCTTCGTGCGCGAGCTGCGTGAGTTGGAGCGCGCCGCCCTGCGTCCGCTCCTCGCTCAACTGCGCAATGTGACGGGGGATCTGAAGCAGATGCAGGCGGAGCTGGAGCGACTCAGTCGCCGTCTGCCGCACTGGATCGCCAGTCTGCGCAACTCCCAGCAGCTACTCAGACAGAATCTCACCGCCTTCGTCAACGACGTTGCAGAGGAAGTGGTGGACGGGCTGAAGAGCTACGTCCGCTCCTACAGAGAACACATCAAGCTCAAGGTACGCTACCCCGCCTACAGTCTGGCCACCAAGACAAGAGTACTTCGTTATGGAACTCAAGTCGCTTTGCGTAAGCGAAGACAAAATGCAGATTTCCGCCCATATGCTTCGTGTAGTACTATCTGCAAGAGTACAGTACGTGCAAACTGCGCAGCACGGGCTAAGTTCCAACGCGTGAACTCTCTTTGGCGAGACTATAGCTCTGTAGGCACCGCTTTCCTGGGTTTGAGCTGCTGGTGTTGCTGTATTCCATATGAGAACCGCGGAAAGAAAGTGCAGGGAAGACTGTACTGTCCACTCAGGTATATAAAGTAATAAATTCTAACCATTTATTTGCCTTTGTGGTCAGTCTTCCTCTCTGTAAGTTTCTTTCTTTGGTTCTCGTTGATCCGATAAAAAATGCATTACTTGTGTATAGGTGTACCTGCGCACAAATACTTGCATCACTGCATACTGTATGTGGGATATTGCCGCAGCGCTCCTCGTATTGTTGCAGCTGAGAACGGACGTGACGGACTGTGTGCCGCTGAAGCAAATGGGTAGAGCTGGTGCCATAACGCTGTGTCAAAGGATGCTCTATCCTTTTGTAAGAATCAGCCATTCAGGACACTGCAATTATTCCTCTGTCATGATTGATTGTTCTTGGTTTTCCGCCTTTCAGAACAGCTTTTGGGCGAGTGTTGGCCTGTGCTTGTTGCTGTTCATTCCCAGTTTTATGATGGTAACATCGCTTCGAGATCTCTACAGAAACACGGAGCGCTACACCTCATCCCAATAGTAAGCCGGAACACTGCTAGTTTGTACTGCGTATATCTTGTGCACGAAATTGCATCCTGACCCAACGTACACGCCTTTTCAATAGCATGATTGATGCCTGTAATTGTAACCAACTGTATGTGTACGCGTAGTTTATCCATCATCTCGTCAACCACTAATTTTCTGTCGTCATGAATGAGCAGTTCTTTACTCACGTTTTCATCCTTGTTTCAGTTACTACAGTGAAGCCGACTCAATGCCATTGAATGGGTATGCTACACATTTCCCTGCTACACCTGGTTGCATCAGCTTCTTCTCACCCTTTTTCGCTCTGTCTTTCATCTTATCGTGGACTTTTATATCTGTGTCGCATGAGGACACTAGCTATGGCATGGATGATGCGTTTGAGTTGATTGTTTAGCCTTGGAAGTCGCAGTAGAAGTAGAAGCAGAAGTCGCAGTACAAGAGTGAACGCATTTGACAGCGACGATTTTGATGATCACTATTCGCGTGTAGCACCTCCCAAGCCTCGCAACAATAAGTCAGCTTGTCTACCTATTGAACATAGACCGTACGTACACCATTTACATTTAGTGATGGAAAAGCGGATGCTTACTGTGTGTGTATGTGTTTTGCAGTGGTTTTGCTCACTGGAGGACACCTCCCAACTCATCCTACCTAGACTCAGTGGGTAGTCCACCTCCTCCATACTCAAGTCCAAAGAGAAAATATCACTGCTATTGACTCCTGGATCCTGACCAAATGTCTGACATTGGAACGGAGACCAAAAGAGAGGGCATAATCCAGTGACCGAAAAAGTATTTTACTTCCTATGTTCTCATATCCTTTATGCTTCGATCTGACGATGTACGTACGTACGAAGAGTAAAGTAGTACTAGTTAGACGCGCTGTTATTTTTGCTTTTGTATTGGTGCCTACATGTGGAGCGTTATGTGCTGTGTAGGCTGTCGTCGAAAATAGCATTTTATGTGTTGCATCTGTGATGTCAATTTACCGGCGAGTCCTTGTTTGTTATGTTCGACAGGGTTTTTTACTGTCGCTTGTTGGTTTCATAGGTTAAAATCTCGTTTTTACCGGCAAATCTTAGTCGACTGAGCAAGGAACAAAGGTGATGGCAATGTACGATCATGGCATCTTATATTATAAAAAGTGCAATGATAAAAGTTTCTTACGAGTGTGTTCGTTGTTTATTTCGCAATGAATGGCGTTTAGAAACCGCTGTAATAATTGATCCATGAATAAGCCATAATTGATTCGTGGATTTTGTTTTTCTGATGCATGATGTAGTGTAAAAGAACACCGCAGCCATAGTGAAGTCAGAGAAGATGGCAACGGAAGTTGGGAAGGTGATAGATTTGCGTTCTGACACGATGACGCTGACGCAACCATCTGCGGCCATGAGAACTGCAATGGCCGAAGCAGTCGTCGGAGACGATGTATGGAAAGAAGATCCCACCATCAATGGTATGTACGATGTATGTAGGTGCACTCATACTAAGTGTTAGTTGTGTGTACGTAATAATGGTTTCCATACGTATGTTAGGTATACAACAGTTGACAGTTCTTACTGGGAGCAGCATGTTTATTTTGATGAGTTTTCCCTAATACTACAATTGGTTGACTTTCAGAACTGGAAGCAGTATGCGCCAAGTTGTATGGCAAGGAAGCTGCACTGTTTGTTCCATCTGGATCCATGGGAAATCTGATTTCAAGTGAGAAAGTGTTCATTGCATACTGCGTGACTGCATGTACACGTACGTGCTGTGCGTTGTGGACTTCTTATTGTTGTGCTGGTAAAGCATGCTGTACGTGTAGCATTAGTTCTTTTAGTTCTGGTCCACTGCTCAGGTCGCGGCAGTGAAATCATAATTGGCGATCAGTCGCATATTCACCGTTACGAGCAAGGAAGCTACGCTCAAGTTACAGCTGCTTGTTTGGCTTAGAATGGCACTGTTGAGATAGCCTGCCCATGCCGCGTCCACGGTAACGTATTCCTTTGCTACTAAAAAAATGTTTTAGTTTGCTGGCGTATCTGCCACGATTTTGCCCAACGAGGCAGACGGGAGGATTGACCTAGAAAGAGTGGAGAATGCCATACGAAACTTCAGAGACGATCATCAACCGAGAACTCGGCTCTTTTGTTTGGAGAACACGCACAACAGATGCGGAGGAGCTGTGCTGCCATTGGACTACCTGGCAATGGTATGTACACTCGCAGAAGCAGTGTCCACATTCGTACAAGGGATTACTGGTACAACTACGTACGTATAACGATGATCTACAGGACCTGTACTGCTTTATTTAGGCACGCCAGTTGGCTGATAGGCACAGTTTGAAAATTCATATGGATGGAGCGAGAGTGCTGAATGCGTCAGTTGCCAGTCAAATCCCTGTGCATGACATCCTGAAACATGCGGACTCTGTCTCCATGTGTCTTTCCAAGGTAATCCGTCAACTCAGTGGCCGACCCAATAATAGTAGTCGCGAGCACACCTGTGACTATATTTTGATTGTGCTGTTTGTTTAGGGCATAGGCGCTCCTGTTGGCTCTGTGATTGGCGGTTCTGCGGAGTTTATCGCTCAGTGAGCATTTCTTTCTTGACGCACGAAGTTTTCGGTTTGATGGGTTGCCAAACTATTTTACAATGGATTGCCCTATTGAAATACAGTATATCTTACAAAATTATAGGGCTAGACGAATGCGTAAGGCTCTTGGCGGTGGCATGAGGCAGGCTGGTGTGTTGGCGGCTGCTGGATTGTTAGGCTTGGCTTCCGCACCTACTCATATGCTCAAGGATCATGCAAATGCCAAACTATTGGCCCAAGGTCCGCCCGCTCTCTGATTATATCCCTGTGCACCATAACACGTGTTTCGTCTGCACAGAGCCAGCGGTTTGCGTGAATTCCTTTCGTCGTTTCAGGCATAGATGGGTTGCGTTCTCCATTGGTCAAACTGGCGAATGATGTTCAGACCAATATTGTATTTTTCAACACGACTGTGCCCGCTCAACGATTGGTCGACTTGCTCAAGGCATGACACTGCGATTTCTACTTCATACTGTTAGTTAGCGCTGCCCACTATTGTTTCGTTGGTGGTTCATTGCAGAAACCCACTGCAGAGTTGCCTGCAGTAGCAGTTGGTTGCCCGGACAACAATCGCTTGCGTTTGGTGACTCATTGGAATATTTCCCAAGATGACGTTCACAAAGTCATTGAAAAGTTTAGGCATGTTTTAGCGCAACCATCACCGTAATAGGCTAGGTACTAAGGTAGGTAAGTAGGTATGTACGTAGTACGTATGTCATCTTCGATCATGCTTCGGTTTTATAGGTTCGGATGTTCCCTTTCAGACAGTTTTAGAAAGATTTATCGTTAACATACAGGCAGTGCCGTATTCTATCATTGACTGAATACATTTTTCACGAGCACCTCAGAAAAGATGAAGCACGAAACTTATGAAAGACAATGGCAGGCAGGTACACTTCATGGTCGCGTATGTTCCAAAATACGGTATTTTTGGGTCCCCCTAGTATCCCCCCCCCCCCCCCAGTGTATCCACCCATTGGCAAACATAATCCCAGGTACGTATTCCCCCCTGGACCCCCCATGTACTGGAAGGCCTACATACCTATGTAAGCTGGTCAGAGCTAGCTAAGCTCTCCTACACCATGCTACCATCCTTAGCATAGCTGAGCATGTCTTTTATATACTAGATATGCCCTAACACGTACTTGCCTAAAAACATGCCTCTAAACCTCTAACAAAAATTTTGTCCCATGTATTCCCCCCCCCCCCCCCAGTTATCCCCATACCTCTATTTTTGTACACCAATTTTTTACCCTCAATTTTGTATACCCATGGGCTATAACACAATCGAGGCCATAACGGGCTGGCTGGGGTATATATTTTATAGGAGTACAAATAGAACAGAGATGGATTAAGACTTACATGTGTGGTACTTATCCTAGCGATAGGTGACCAAAATGAGGCGAAATTCTCTCGCGCTTTTAGATAGTGGTATGTAAATGTTATGTACTGAGTGCCCGACGTCATACAGCTGTACACGGATCCTCAGTACACTCGTCCAGTAGTTCACAGTTCTACTCGAATGGGGATTAGGTGCAGACAAGATGGTGAGAGTCCGTATGAATGCCCCTTCTCCCCTTAAGTCAGCCCTCTCTTTTTCCCAATTATCCGCGATGTCAACCGAGAACTCTAACAATAGTCAAGTTAATATCCGCTATTGGGTGAAAAATATGCTTTTAATCATACGTCTGTCCAGCCATTCATAAAGATCGATATCTGGCAAGTCTTGGCACGCTACTTGGGCATTGCTGAAAAATTAAAATTTGAATTAGTAGGCCTACCTTACAGTTACAGTGAACATTCAATGGATGCTGCATATTTTACATATGCTATGCTCACAAGTAAGATATTTGTTTGTTAGCTAAAAGTTAATATGCTATCTAAAGTACAGATATTTGTTTGTTAGCTCACAGCAAGTTATCGGGCATATCGCACCCTTGGTTGTATCTTCCATATTTGGAGAGAAATCTTGCCAATGTGATCTTCTTGATTTACCAGTTATCTCAAAATCATACGTAATATATAGTTTAGTGTTAGAGTTTCCTTATGCGTGTATTACACACGTTTTTGTTGTTTTTTATTTACCTTGAGTATCTTGTTTTAATGTCTTTTCTAGACTCGACTTCTTCCTTGTTCCGTCAGTATACGCTAGTCTGATCCCGATACTATAATTCGTAGATTACTTATAAATTAGTTATCTCATCAATATCATTCTTATACCGGTGCAGTCGTGATGGCTTCTTCTTAGAGTATCTAATTCATTCTCTTGCTATAGATTTAGGGTACGTTCTCCCTCGTATATTCAAAAGGATCATTCGACCCGTTTTAAACAAGTCCTGTCATTCACAAAAAGTCGAGTTATCTAATTAAGAGACTTAGTGCTTACATCTTATGCCTTCACTTTCATCGACCCATACAATATATCCCACCGTTGCCTGTCGTACGAGACTTAGGAAAGAGTCCTTGATTAATAGGAAAGAATCGGTTAGATCGTCCATTCGTGGCAGCTCGGTCAATCAAGTGTTCCGAATCGGAAAGCAAAGTCGAAATTCATTTTATTGTCGCGTCGCATCTTGGTCATAGCCTACGATGAGGCTATTCACTCCATTGTTTGTCAGGGTTTCGCATCAGTCCCTACTACAGTCCCCTCGTTTTTTGGTTTGATAGTAGTTACGTGCAGTGCTTGTTTGTCGTGTATCCTTTCTGGCTTTTTCCATTTCGGGTTTTTTTTTTTTCTGTTTTTTTTTCCCTCTTGCTCCTCTCCCGCCCTCTCCTCCTTCTTCTCGTATAGCAGTATGTTGTTCCCCCCCCCATATGCGCATGCAGATGAATGTGATGTGTAGTAAGTAGCATTTAGATGTTGGTAGGTAGTGGAGAGTGATTTATTTGGGATGATTTGAGGGTGTGCGTGGAGCTTGGTCGGCCCCACGGTCGGTGTCTCATCGGGAGAGTTCCAGAGGTCAAGAAGTGCGACAGGTTCTGGTACGAAAACGAATTGCAGAAACAAGATTCACTCCAGGTACGGTAATCATCAAAAAACAACTCAAAAACGTGGTGTGCAATACAACGTCCATGAAGGAAATTGAACATGAACTATATTATGTACGTATGGATTTTGCAGATCAACTGGCTGAAATCAAGAAGATCACATTGGCCAAGATTGTCTGCTCCAACAGTCAGTTTATTCGGAAGATACAACCAAGGGTGTTCGATATGCCCGATAACTTGCTGTGAGCTAACAAACAAATATCTGTACTTGTGAGCATAGCATATGTAACTTGCTGTGAGCTAACAAACAAATATCTGTACTTGTGAGCATAGCATATGTAAAATATGCAGCATCCATTGAATGTTCACTGTAACTGTAAGGTAGGCCTACTAATTCAAATTTTAATTTTTCAGCAATGCCCAAGTAGCGTGCCAAGACTTGCCAGATATCGATCTTTATGAATGGCTGGACAGACGTATGATTAAAAGCATATTTTTCACCCAATAGCGGATATTGAACTTGGTTTACTATTGTTCTAGAGTTCTGCGTGGTTGACCATCGCGTGATCAATTTGGGGAAGACCAAGAGGATCACGCCGTGCGTCGCCTGCACGTGCACTGCTGAAGGGGTCAGTGCAGTTTAGGGCGCCGACACATTGCATACGGTTTGTGACTGTCTTCACCATCTGTGTTTGCTGTTTCAGCCTGAATGCCACTCCATTCGAGTGCAGAACTGTCTGCAACTACTGGACGAGTTTCTGTTCACTGAGGTCATGGACGACACCGTCTGTGTCATCCAGTGCTCTGGTCTTATTCGACGTCGTGCGGGTCGGCTTTAGCCCTACAGTACATAACATTTTACATAACCACTATTCTAATACAGCGCGTAGTCAGTACATGTTGCGCACGCTGCCATTTTGGCTTCAACCCTATTCGCTAGCGATCAAGTCAACCCAGCTTTCACAGTGTACAGTGCTTGAATTGTCCATCTCTGTTCTATTGTGTTATCTTCCTATAAAATATATATCCCCAGCCCAGCTTCCGTTGATGGCGCTGCCGTATTTGTGGGTGTATAGCCCCATGGGGTATACCAAAATTGAGGGTATACAAAAATTGGTGTACAAAAATTGAGAGGTCTGATCGGGGTTATACACTGTGGGGGGGGGGGGGGGGGATATACATGGGACAAAATTTTTGTTTGTGAGAGGTGTGTAGAGGCATGTTTTTGAGGTCACAAGTACGTGTTTTAGGGCATATTCTAGTATATAAAAGACATGCTCAGCTATGCTTATAGGCATGGTAGCATGGTGTAGGAGTAGCTATAGCTAGCTTCTGACCAGCTTACATAGGTATGTTAGGTACCTTCCAGTACATGGGGGGTTATACACCAGGGGGGATATACGTACACTGGGTAAATTTATGTTTTGCCAATGGGTGGTTATACACTGGGGGGGGGGGGGGATATACTCAGGGGGATATACACCCAAAAATACCGTATTTTGGAACATACGCGACCATGTGAAGTGTTTACCTGCCTGCCATTGTCTTTCATAAGTTTCGTGCTTCATCTTTTCTGAGGTGCTTGCGTGAAAAATGTATTCAGTCAATGATAGAATACGGCACTGCCTGTATGTTAACGATAAATCTTTCTAAAACTGTCTGAAAGGGAACATCCGAACCTATAAAACCGAAGCATGTATCGAAGATGACATACGTACTACGTACATACCTACTGTACCTACCTTAGTACCTAGCCTATTACGGTGATGGTTGCGCTAAAACATGCCTAAACTTTTCAATGACTTTGTGAACGTCATCTTGGGAAATATTCCAATGAGTCACCAAACGCAAGCGATTGTTGTCCGGGCAACCAACTGCTACTGCAGGCAACTCTGCAGTGGGTTTCTGCAATGAACCACCAACGAAACAATAGTGGGCAGCGCTAACTAACAGTATGAAGTAGAAATCGCAGTGTCATGCCTTGAGCAAGTCGACCAATCGTTGAGCGGGCACAGTCGTGTTGAAAAATACAATATTGGTCTGAACATCATTCGCCAGTTTGACCAATGGAGAACGCAACCCATCTATGCCTGAAACGACGAAAGGAATTCACGCAAACCGCTGGCTCTGTGCAGACGAAACACGTGTTATGGTGCACAGGGATATAATCAGAGAGCGGGCGGACCTTGGGCCAATAGTTTGGCATTTGCATGATCCTTGAGCATATGAGTAGGTGCGGAAGCCAAGCCTAACAATCCAGCAGCCGCCAACACACCAGCCTGCCTCATGCCACCGCCAAGAGCCTTACGCATTCGTCTAGCCCTATAATTTTGTAAGATATACTGTATTTCAATAGGGCAATCCATTGTAAAATAGTTTGGCAACCCATCAAACCGAAAACTTCGTGCGTCAAGAAAGAAATGCTCACTGAGCGATAAACTCCGCAGAACCGCCAATCACAGAGCCAACAGGAGCGCCTATGCCCAAACAAACAGCACAATCAAAATATAGTCACAGGTGTGCTCGCGACTACTATTATTGGGTCGGCCACTGAGTTGACGGATTACCTTGGAAAGACACATGGAGACAGAGTCCGCATGTTTCAGGATGTCATGCACAGGGATTTGACTGGCAACTGACGCATTCAGCACTCTCGCTCCATCCATATGAATTTTCAAACTGTGCCTATCAGCCAACTGGCGTGCCTAAATAAAGCAGTACAGGTCCTGTAGATCATCGTTATACGTACGTAGTTGTACCAGTAATCCCTTGTACGAATGTGGACACTGCTTCTGCGAGTGTACATACCATTGCCAGGTAGTCCAATGGCAGCACAGCTCCTCCGCATCTGTTGTGCGTGTTCTCCAAACAAAAGAGCCGAGTTCTCGGTTGATGATCGTCTCTGAAGTTTCGTATGGCATTCTCCACTCTTTCTAGGTCAATCCTCCCGTCTGCCTCGTTGGGCAAAATCGTGGCAGATACGCCAGCAAACTAAAACATTTTTTTAGTAGCAAAGGAATACGTTACCGTGGACGCGGCATGGGCAGGCTATCTCAACAGTGCCATTCTAAGCCAAACAAGCAGCTGTAACTTGAGCGTAGCTTCCTTGCTCGTAACGGTGAATATGCGACTGATCGCCAATTATGATTTCACTGCCGCGACCTGAGCAGTGGACCAGAACTAAAAGAACTAATGCTACACGTACAGCATGCTTTACCAGCACAACAATAAGAAGTCCACAACGCACAGCACGTACGTGTACATGCAGTCACGCAGTATGCAATGAACACTTTCTCACTTGAAATCAGATTTCCCATGGATCCAGATGGAACAAACAGTGCAGCTTCCTTGCCATACAACTTGGCGCATACTGCTTCCAGTTCTGAAAGTCAACCAATTGTAGTATTAGGGAAAACTCATCAAAATAAACATGCTGCTCCCAGTAAGAACTGTCAACTGTTGTATACCTAACATACGTATGGAAACCATTATTACGTACACACAACTAACACTTAGTATGAGTGCACCTACATACATCGTACATACCATTGATGGTGGGATCTTCTTTCCATACATCGTCTCCGACGACTGCTTCGGCCATTGCAGTTCTCATGGCCGCAGATGGTTGCGTCATCGTGTCAGAACGCAAATCTATCACCTTCCCAACTTCCGTTGCCATCTTCTCTGACTTCACTATGGCTGCGGTGTTCTTTTACACTACATCATGCATCAGAAAAACAAAATCCACGAATCAATTATGGCTTATTCATGGATCAATTATTACAGCGGTTTCTAAACGCCATTCATTGCGAAATAAACAACGAACACACTCGTAAGAAACTTTTATCATTGCACTTTTTATAATATAAGATGCCATGATCGTACATTGCCATCACCTTTGTTCCTTGCTCAGTCGACTAAGATTTGCCGGTAAAAACGAGATTTTAACCTATGAAACCAACAAGCGACAGTAAAAAACCCTGTCGAACATAACAAACAAGGACTCGCCGGTAAATTGACATCACAGATGCAACACATAAAATGCTATTTTCGACGACAGCCTACACAGCACATAACGCTCCACATGTAGGCACCAATACAAAAGCAAAAATAACAGCGCGTCTAACTAGTACTACTTTACTCTTCGTACGTACGTACATCGTCAGATCGAAGCATAAAGGATATGAGAACATAGGAAGTAAAATACTTTTGCGGTCACTGGATTATGCCCTCTCTTTTGGTCTCCGTTCCAATGTCAGACATTTGGTCAGGATCCAGGAGTCAATAGCAGTGATATTTTCTCTTTGGACTTGAGTATGGAGGAGGTGGACTACCCACTGAGTCTAGGTAGGATGAGTTGGGAGGTGTCCTCCAGTGAGCAAAACCACTGCAAAACACATACACACACAGTAAGCATCCGCTTTTCCATCACTAAATGTAAATGGTGTACGTACGGTCTATGTTCAATAGGTAGACAAGCTGACTTATTGTTGCGAGGCTTGGGAGGTGCTACACGCGAATAGTGATCATCAAAATCGTCGCTGTCAAATGCGTTCACTCTTGTACTGCGACTTCTGCTTCTACTTCTACTGCGACTTCCAAGGCTAAACAATCAACTCAAACGCATCATCCATGCCATAGCTAGTGTCCTCATGCGACACAGATATAAAAGTCCACGATAAGATGAAAGACAGAGCGAAAAAGGGTGAGAAGAAGCTGATGCAACCAGGTGTAGCAGGGAAATGTGTAGCATACCCATTCAATGGCATTGAGTCGGCTTCACTGTAGTAACTGAAACAAGGATGAAAACGTGAGTAAAGAACTGCTCATTCATGACGACAGAAAATTAGTGGTTGACGAGATGATGGATAAACTACGCGTACACATACAGTTGGTTACAATTACAGGCATCAATCATGCTATTGAAAAGGCGTGTACGTTGGGTCAGGATGCAATTTCGTGCACAAGATATACGCAGTACAAACTAGCAGTGTTCCGGCTTACTATTGGGATGAGGTGTAGCGCTCCGTGTTTCTGTAGAGATCTCGAAGCGATGTTACCATCATAAAACTGGGAATGAACAGCAACAAGCACAGGCCAACACTCGCCCAAAAGCTGTTCTGAAAGGCGGAAAACCAAGAACAATCAATCATGACAGAGGAATAATTGCAGTGTCCTGAATGGCTGATTCTTACAAAAGGATAGAGCATCCTTTGACACAGCGTTATGGCACCAGCTCTACCCATTTGCTTCAGCGGCACACAGTCCGTCACGTCCGTTCTCAGCTGCAACAATACGAGGAGCGCTGCGGCAATATCCCACATACAGTATGCAGTGATGCAAGTATTTGTGCGCAGGTACACCTATACACAAGTAATGCATTTTTTATCGGATCAACGAGAACCAAAGAAAGAAACTTACAGAGAGGAAGACTGACCACAAAGGCAAATAAATGGTTAGAATTTATTACTTTATATACCTGAGTGGACAGTACAGTCTTCCCTGCACTTTCTTTCCGCGGTTCTCATATGGAATACAGCAACACCAGCAGCTCAAACCCAGGAAAGCGGTGCCTACAGAGCTATAGTCTCGCCAAAGAGAGTTCACGCGTTGGAACTTAGCCCGTGCTGCGCAGTTTGCACGTACTGTACTCTTGCAGATAGTACTACACGAAGCATATGGGCGGAAATCTGCATTTTGTCTTCGCTTACGCAAAGCGACTTGAGTTCCATAACGAAGTACTCTTGTCTTGGTGGCCAGACTGTAGGCGGGGTAGCGTACCTTGAGCTTGATGTGTTCTCTGTAGGAGCGGACGTAGCTCTTCAGCCCGTCCACCACTTCCTCTGCAACGTCGTTGACGAAGGCGGTGAGATTCTGTCTGAGTAGCTGCTGGGAGTTGCGCAGACTGGCGATCCAGTGCGGCAGACGGCGACTGAGTCGCTCCAGCTCCGCCTGCATCTGCTTCAGATCCCCCGTCACATTGCGCAGTTGAGCGAGGAGCGGACGCAGGGCGGCGCGCTCCAACTCACGCAACTCGCGCACGAAGCGACGCAGAAACGCCAGCTCCTCCAACTCCGACACCTCAGCCTCCACCGACGGCAACTCGCCCAGAATCTCAAACTCCGCAGCTTTCGACTCCAACTGAACAAACACAACACACACAGTCCTTCCCCCCCAAGCCACACAAGACCACCCACACTGTTGCGTACGTACAGTGAGTAGGCCTACCTCAGCGATGACAGAATCGGGAATAAGCTGGAGTGAGGTTGCGTCCAGGCGTTCCAGCACTTCCTCCACGTCCGTCGTCAGGAAGTCGGCCGTGTTGACGCCGCTCTGACTAGATTCCACCTGGCGCCGCAGCTTCTCCAGCTGAGACTCCAAATCACGATACTCCTGCAACACAACAACAACCACACACATTGTCCTACACGTATTGCACATGAATCTTGGTGCAAAGCTGAGAGATAGATAGCGTACTAGGGTGCAAGAAAGTTCTTTCTTGCTTTACCTTTCCTTCTCCGTTTAGCGCAGTAGTTAGCTTGAGCTCATGCTCCAGGTTGAACATATCATAGAGCGTGCGATTCTTCCCACAGCCGCTACAAAGAAACGTATTGTACACATCTCTCTCTCTCTCGCTCCATATGTTGCCTTAACTCTCATTCGCTCCTGCTTCTTCTGTACCTGAGTACAAGCGAAAGTTCTGTGTTCTCCAGAACCTGACGCATGTCAGCCGGAAAGCGCCTCTTCTGCAGGTTCACATAGCGTTGAACAAACTGAAACACACAACGACTACTACGGATAGTGTAGATACATATGCATATAACGCAAGACATACGAATATACGCACTCGTACTTACATGGATACCACATACCATACGTGACCGGGTGTGCATAGAGGATTAGCCGGGTACCTCAACAACGTCCTGCCTCTGCGTCGGCCTGTCTAGCGGATCGCAGATGAGGTTCTGAGCGTTGGCACCAATGAAGAAGAGAAGCGCCGACACAGCCATCAACCCCGCCAACACCAGGAGACCCAACACAAGACCTCTGCAAACAGCGTAAGGTAAGGAATATAGATAGACAGCGAATAGACATTTAAGAGACGTTTTCTGTAAGGATTGAGAGTAGCCTGTAGTATAGGCGGAAGGGGGGTACTTTTTGTGAATCGAGATAATATGCCTATCGGATTCCCCATCAAAAACTGCATATGTTGATGAAGTTTTAGGAAAAAATTTGTTCAGGCATCATCGAGGTATTCATGGGTAAAGGTGGGCAGGTCGCATTTTTGCCGTTTTTCAACGTTTTTAGCCATATTTCAGCAACCGAAGGGCTTAGAGGGCTACAATTTGGTACACACATACATCCCCTAGGGACCCAAGTCTGGACCAATTTTGAGCCCAATCGGCCACCTGTGTGGCGAGATATAGCGTCGCAAAGTGCATTTCTGTATATTTTGCACCTGTTGCAAATTTAGTTTTTTGAATACCACGGCGCGAATACATGCCCTGCACGGGGTAAAATTTTGACAGCAAGTAGAGAAGGGTTAGGCCTAAAAACTTTAGTACTACCGCAAAAAATCTCTATAATTGGAATTGGGACTACAGTCCTCTCGAATAGTGAAAAATACAGCAAAAATTTTCCCGCCTTTTTTATTTTTCAAGATAAATGAGCAATACCACTGAAACTTTTTCCTCGTAAGTAGCCTATCTTATGTAGAATTTGATGTAGATTTCAAAAATAAAATTGTTGTTCCCAAAAAAATTTAACCCTTACCCTAAATTCACAAAAATATACTACTTTTGCAAAATTATATGCTAGGGGTTAAATTTTTTGGGAAAAACAATTTTATTTTTGAAATCTACATCAAATTCTACATAAGATAGGCTACTTACGAGGAAAAAATTTCAGTGGTATTGCTCATTTATCTTGAAAAATAAAAAAGGCGGGAAAATTTTTGCTGTATTTTTCACTATTCGAGAGGACTGTAGTCCCAATTCCAATTATAGAGATTTTTTGCGGTAGTACTAAAGTTTTTAGGCCTAACCCTTCTCTACTTGCTGTCAAAATTTTACCCCGTGCAGGGCATGTATTCGCGCCGTGGTATTCAAAAAACTAAATTTGCAACAGGTGCAAAATATACAGAAATGTACTTTGCGACGCTATATCTCGCCACACAGGTGGCCGATTGGGCTCAAAATTGGTCCAGACTTGGGTCCCTATGGGATGT
The DNA here is from genome assembly GCA_030247985.1 of Epsilonema sp. ZAB3_2. Classification (NCBI taxonomy): domain Eukaryota; kingdom Metazoa; phylum Nematoda; class Chromadorea; order Desmodorida; family Epsilonematidae; genus Epsilonema; species Epsilonema sp. ZAB3_2. The sequence goes on from JASAMW010006828.1 coordinate 27,678, forward strand.
ATGTGCGTACCAAATTGTAACCCTCTAAGCCCTGCGATTGCTGGAATATGGCTAAAAACGTTGAAAAACGGCAAAAATGCGACCTGCCCACCTTTACCCATCAATATCTCGATGATGCCTGAACAAATTTTTTCCTAAAACTTCATCTACATATGCAGTTTTTGATGGGGAATCCGATAGGCATATTATCTCGATTTACAAAAAGTACCCCCCTTCCACGTACTATGCAACCGCTACAGAAAACCTTTCTTAAACAAGGCTGTAGGAAGTTACAAGCTGAAGAGTTTGGATCCGGTGCTGCGGACGCAACAATCGTCCTCGTAGTAACTCGGCCTCTTGCCACAAATGCCGTAAAACAGACCCAGACCCCAACACAACACCACTACTGTTAACACGCAGCATATCACCAGGCCACCAATCCACCTATAGAAGAAAGTAAACGCGCATTTGCAGGCACAGTACGACCAACAACACAGATAATCAACCAACGTTAGATTGAGAAACGATTATTGGAGTGACAAACGGCCGCTTCCATACAAACGGCTGATTTTCACACGCAAAGTTCGAAGCATTCCAGCGGTCGTAGAGAAATAAAACTGGCACCATTGAATGCGCCGATTCTTCTTCTTTCCAACAATGCCAACTTTGTTGAGGTCCGAGGACTCCTTCCATTTTATTTTTAGCGGGAAGTAGAGGGTACTTTTGAACCTCAGTTTTTTCTCGGGGAATGCTCTGGACGAGTATCGCCAGATCTGGCGATCACGCTGCTTTCGCAAACCAGCCAGCGTGTATCGCCAGATCTGGCGATGATCGCCGATCACGCTGCTCTTCGCAAACCAGCCAGTCGGTGATATCGCCAGATCTGGCGATCCTCGCAGCGTGCTCGCCAGATCTGGCGATCATCGCCAGATCTGGCGATACATGCTGCCTGGTGAGCGTGATCGCCAGATCTGGCGATCATCGCCAGAGCTGGCGCTCAGTAGCGCCAGATCTGGCGAGCACGCTGCGAGGATCGCCAGATCTGGCGATCATCGACAGATCAGGCGAAACACGCTGTATGGATTGCCAAAGCAGCGTTATCGACAGATCTGGCGATCATCGCCAGATCTGGCGATACCCGTCCAGAGCATTCCCCGAGAAAAAATTGAGGTTCAAAAGTACCCTCTACTTCCCGCTAAAAATAAAACGGAAGGAGTCCTCGGACCTCAACGAAGCTGACACCATTGGAAAGAAGAAGAATCGGCGCATACAATGGTGCCAGTTTTATTTCTCTACGACCGCTGGAATTCCTCGAACTTTGCGTGTGAAAATCAGCCGTTTGTATGGAAGCGGCCGTTTGTCACTCCCCCTTTTATATTACTCCTGGTATAACCTATATTCCTCAAACTTGTCAAATGTAGGACCGTGATCTTTGATGGCCTTTTGTGCTGGCTTGATGTTCACCTAGAACACAATGCACTGGCACCTACCTAGCACAAAATAGTGCAAATGCGTACGAATAGGGTTATGCCGCATGCTTCGCCACGTACAGCGGAATACATGTGCACACAGTACCTGTCTGATACGGGCTGCAACTTTGTCTGCAACATTGGCGAAAGTGCTTTTGAATGTCTTCAACGTGTAGATCGTCCCTACAAGCAAGCACTAAGCCCAGCTACATTTTAAATCCTTCTTCCAGCGTGTAGTGAATGTACGTAGCATACGCACCATTTTCCGTCCTTTGCACGGCTTTGTTATACTGATCTTGTAAGCGGCGAAACTGTCGACGAGCTTCCGCCAGCACTGCAGACACATTGTACGCCTTCACCTCCTCCAACTTCTTCTTCAAACTTGGAAAATCATGGAACTACAACACAAAAACGCGCTTCTACCAACCGACATCAGTTGATGAGCGCACTCCTGGCCTTACACTGAGTATCTCGGTGGGTAAGTGCTGGTACTGGCTAAGTAGGGAGTCCACGGTGCGGCAAGTCCTCTGCGTGCTGCCCGGCTGGCTACTCAGGCAATCGGCGAGCTGAGCCTGGAATGTCTGGTCCCTGTGCAAGTGGCTCATGTTCAGAACAAGCACGCGCGCTTTCTGCTCTATTATCTCCATATCTCGCTCAAGCCAGCTTAGATTACGCTCCAGCAAAGCAGCCTCTGAAAAAAATCAAAGCACCATACACGCAACCAACTGGTCCATAAACACGCTAGTGGCTAGTGGCGCACAAAATTTTCAAACTGAATGGCGCTGTTCCAGCAAAGTTGCCAGCATATCGTACTTTCGGAAATCTCGGAAAGGGAGTCGAGCGCTGTGGCTCCACTCAATTGCTTCACGCGATTCACCACCACTGCTCCAGCCTCTGAATAACATCACAAGTGTACTACACAATACACATGCATAACAGTCACACGTACGCATACAACGATACTACGCGATAAAGCATATATGCATGGAAGAAATGTGATATAGGCCTACATACTGTTAATTCATAAATGTACACGCTACATTGAAGTGCACACTGGTGTTTTTACTTCGCAAAGCAGACAACACTGTCGTCTCCAGTCTGTTCAAGTCCCCAATGAGCAAATTATTGACGCGCTAAACAGGACAATCAAGAACATGTGTAGAGAGAGCCAAAGAGGCTGCAGCAGGAGCAATACAAATGTATGTATGCTATGCACCTGAATGGTTTCACCCTTGTACGCTTCAAAATCATCCAAAGCGTATGAAGCCTTGGTTGGCAAGGTCGAGGCTGTATTATGCACGTACTGGTTGGAGATGAAAGCACACGCCACCGCAAACCTGAAGAATACGCAGCCACATGCTGCACACTCATCGCACAACAAAGCATGTACGTACACAGATGGAGCAACTGTCTCACGTCATGACGACTACGATGACGGATAATAGGCCAGTGAGGAGACGGCGCTTGCAGCCATCCAACTTCTGATCCATCCGCGGCTTCCCACCCTCTCCAGCACAACAACAGCATCGGCAACACACGTACAGCAGAAACAGCACCGTAAACACCACGCACAGGCCCAAGCACACAGCCGCCAATAACAGGATGAAGAAATCGTATCGCACCCACTGAAACAGATGCAACCACATCCACGTACGTACAGATACCAACAAGAGATAAGATTAATCCTATCAAGAGCATCCTCTAAATAGTGTGCATAAGAAGGTTGAGCGAGCGGTGCGTGTGCTGTCTGATGATGGGCTTACTTCCACATAATTGGCCCTGACAGAGTGCAGAAGGTGAGTTCGCGGGTACTCCAAGTCATCGTCAGTCAATAGATCTGTCAACACAACAACAAACAGCCAGCTTCAACTTCATCCTACAAGCCACTCCCGCCACAATCATCCTTGTCCCACAACATCCCCAAGGTAAACACTCTGCTTTCTCTTTTTCAATGCACAACACTCTGTTTTCTCTTTTTTCAACGCGCCCTATGTACATACATGCAAATAGGTACGCAAAGTCATCTTCTGAAAGATGTACATACGTACACTCTGAACGACCCAATAGCACACCTACATACATACATACAGCTGCTTTCGGGGGCGCCGCTACCCTAATCCGTATGATAATCACCCCATAACAGTGATGTTCAGCAGTAGTCTACCTACAACCTATCAAGCAATCCCATGGTCCCGCAACACAAACAAAAACGCCTTTTTTATGCCAGTTGGTTGACTGAGAGCAAAAGCACGGAGCTTACTGTGCGGGAACTGGTTGGGTTGGAGTTGCTGGAGCATGGCGTTGACTCCTTGGTAGAGTAGGTCCATGCCTTTGTCCGTCTTGTTCCCCATCCACGCCCCGTAGTCTCTTCGGCGTTCGTAGCGATGGAATGTGAGTTCCGGCAGTTGCGTAGAAGCAGATGCTGGTGAAGACGACGCAACCATGTTGCTGGAAGAAGGCACAACGTCCTCCTGGGGTCGATGAACCTCCTCCACATCAGCAGAAGCCACCCGCAGTAGCAGCGTGAGCAAATAGAAACAACACAGGCGCTGTCGCCATCCCACTGCCTGTTGTGGGCGATAGAGAGTCAGAGCGGCCATTGCATTGATCCGGCTGCGTGAAACGAACAAAATGGACGACAGTGACGGAGCTCAGCTCAGGCAAGGCAAACAGAGGGAATGCTAAATTTGACTTGTGTTGCGAGAATTATTGCGTATTCACTTCACGGCGCTTGTTCTATTGCACTACATTCGAATGTCGTGCTGGGCTCGACTAGCGTTAGCCAAAGAGCAAGCAAGGACGCAGCACCACACAAAGCTCTTTCTCTGCTAATAACAGCCGCGGGCTGTCGCTTCTTCAGAATAAGGAGCCAAGCTGGATGGAAACAACACCACACCACCACGTCACATGATTACGACTCGCCTCCACTCCAGGCCGGACCTCCTTTGAGCTTGACCAAATAAGGAAAAGAGCTCACAACCGCAATGGTACGTAGAGAGGCATCTGCAACAAAGAAAAGACGTGATGTATCCACATGGGCAACACAGAAAAGACATGTATGCAGATGACACGGAAGCAGACTATGGGATACTACTATGCTACAGTACAAGACATCACGCACGACTGTCTGATTTTATCTCCTTTACCAAGGCAACCGAACAGAAACGAAAAATCCAAGAATAGATAAGGAACTCCTTCCACTAAAGTCAGGTGATCGTATATGCTGAATACGACAAGTACAGGTTGCAACAACATACAGTATGTACATAAAGGGCCTCGGAAATGAACGTCGCAGATAAAATGGCCCGAAGGCGGACAAAAAGGGACTATCTTATTACTTGAGGATAGGAAATAGTTCCTGTCGCTGGCCTTTGATGCGAGGCACACAACCCACCAACGATATACGTATCCACATCCAGCACCCAACCAGGGCTGGAACAAATCGCATATAGGGTATATAGGGTAGCGTAGCCGATTGAGAGCGACAGTCGCAAAATGGCCCACCTATAGTACGCAGGCACACATCGAACAGCAGATAAGTATCCAAACGAGCGCAAAAGTTTTGCCTGCCAACACCAACATGAAAATAGCGCCAATATGCCAGCCAACTTGTACATATTTTTTTCCGCAATTTGCGGTAAAATCGGCGGAATTTGTGGTTGCGTTGCGGGGGCAGGGCACACAGAGGAACAACGCATCATCACATCCACTCCACATACACAGATATGACAGTGCAGGAACTGCGAGTATGCATCGATAAGCGCATTCACAACTTCGAACGGACTTCGATACACGGCAACTGACGTTGATATTCAGTGCGCGCATGCGAATAGAATAACGTTTCTTGATTGAACATAGAGGACGTAGCCGATGAAATACATACAGATATGTAGGTGCATACATTCATTCTGGTTGACAATAGAAACACAATACAATTGCACCTTGCATGCCTTGCCAAGCGCTCGAACAAGTAAACGGGAGAGCCAGCCAGGTGGCCGCACTGTACCACATGTACGCGCACCACACACGTCCATTCAAATTTCCATTATTCATTCGCATGCCAACACATCCATTTCGGATAATCCGCATGACCCTTAATCCCATGTACAATCAGCAAATACCTGCGCAAAGCAACAAACCTCGCCAACAATGCCACATGATCCTACGCACGTACGAACCACAACCACACTACAGGTACACCACGGCCCATGGGTATGCTAGAACAATGCCGTGGCATTTATCCAACACTCTGATTACAGCTCGGTAACAGAAAAGGAACCAAAGCGAAGAAGGCAGTGACACGAGCGCAAGGCAAAAAAGTGATATTGACCTTTTCCACGCACTCGCGTCTACAACCGTAACACAGAAAAGAAATAGTACTTCACCTGACGTGGATGAACGAACATAACCACATAACATGGAAGGAAACATACAATTCGCAGGTGGGTTTTTGACAAAACTCTTCCTGTGGTGAGCACAAGGTAAACACGAGGTTGGAATGGTTGAAATACCTCAACATACTGAATCGAAAATCGCAGCGACTGGAGATATAATAGGCTCGGACTGAGAGAGAAGGTTGAAAAATCCGCGAAAGAAACAGAAGAGTGGCCGCCACCACGACCGGCGACACAAGTTGAGAAGGACGAGAAAAAATTTGTTCGCGACAACCAGAATCTCAGGATTGAGGGAAAGAGCCAGCGCAGGTGGGTACATACATACATACTGTACGTACGACGGCTTCATTCCGTCAGGACTACGTACTACTCAGGGCATTTTGCATACGTACTACTCACAAAGCACACAGATAGCCTACATAGTCGGCTAGAACAGGACAGCAGAGCGGAAGCGAACTCAACCAGCCACCAACTTCCACCCTAACATTCTCAAGGCAGCCCGCGCCGCGCCACCCCGCATTATTTATTCATGGTATAAAAAAGTCGACTGCTATGAGATGCCTCATAAGCAAACCACCGTCCCCGTCAATATATGCCATGGCACACACACACACACACACACACGCTACGACAAACCACCGCGGAAAAGCTCAAACCAACATATGAGCTAAAGGGGAGGGGGGGGGGGGGCTATATTCGAGGGGGGCTACAAACGAGGGTACGTATTCCGACTATTAACGTGTGTTGCCTCGATCACAACGGACGCTGAACGCCGAAGTTGACGCTGCGTTTGTCAAATCCTCTCGGATATGAAGGTGTATTAGGCCTATGAGCAATCATGGGCCCAGTCCCAGTTGCGATAGCGTTACCGACACGATCAAGAGCGTGCTTGACAATTTTGGCGCTCCGTAGTAATCTGACATTCTAAACAAGAAAAGCAATAGTGTCTGAAAAAGGGTCAAAAAGCCGGTTGCTATTCTTGTATAGAAATGCCAGATTTACTGAGATTACTTACTACGGAGCGCCAAAATTGTCAAGAACGCTCTTGATCGTGTCGGTGACTATATAATATGTGTTTTTTGGAATTATTGCGACAGTACATGGGGGTTATACACCAGGGGGATATACAAGGACAAAACTTGTGTTTGCCAATGGGGGT
>JASAMW010006829.1:0-12265 GCA_030247985.1 Epsilonema sp. ZAB3_2
GCGACGGGGGTTTTGCCCCACGCGACAGGGGCTTATTCGAGGGGTAGCAATGGTGGAAATGGATTCCCCGGACGACGTTGAGCAACATATCATAACCATATTGAAATGCTACATGCGTGCGTGGATTCCTTTAAGCAAGTACCGCAAGTCTGTGCGGTCAATACAGAGCGTGTACTAGCCCAGCGAGGAGGTACAAGAGGGGAGATTTGAGAAATTGAGCTGTGTAGTCAGTTGGGACGTGCGCTAAGAGGGGCGGAATCCCGTTCTGCGCTGCGTGTTCGACTCACGCACTGGCTACCCAATTTTTCAAATTTCTTCTCTTGTCCTCAAATCTCATATTTTCTCTGGATGTGCGCATGAGCTGCACATTACTTGTTCATATTTCTTTCCGCTGAAATCCTTTTCCAGCATGCGATGAACGATAGACTCGAGACGAGGATCGATCTCCCTCTTCGTCTCAGCCTGACCGCAAGAGAAATTGTGCTGACGATGAGAGACGTACTCATCTATGGCCTCACCTGAAACATCATTAGTTTTCGGAAGCATAACAAGCTACCAAATTCTTTCCAAGGTTACAACAACAATCCACGCTAGACCCAACCCTCGAGGCCGCACGAGGGACAGCCAGGGTCTCGAAGCGAAAGAATCGCAAAGGGATTACGGTAGCCTACGTACGTGGTAAAAACGAAGACCACGACGCGCGCCGTGGATACTATTTTAACTAGCGCGCTTCATACCTACAGACACCATAACTGAACGTGAGCACGTACGTACGAACTTACGGACGATCTTCCTCGTGTATTCCGAAGACGAGTTGATATCCAGCAAGTTTCCTGCGCCCAAGGCCAAAAGAAGAGCGTCCTTGTAAGATCCGAGGTGAAAGTAGACCTTGGAGGCCACCAGGGCAGCCAGTTGGCGCTCGGGAAAACTTTCATCCTCGAATAATTTCTCAATTCTTCCAATCACGTCTGCCATCTCCATCCAATAGGAGTTGACCATCTTGTTCAGTTGATGCAAACCGGCCACTTTCACCACAGCTTCCGGTTCATCCAAAAGCGAAATCACACCCGCTAAACATAGGCAGACAAATGGATCAACCAACGGGCCTAACCTAATAGAAATGACACAGAAGAACAGAAACTACCAAGTTTGCTCACCTGCCGTTGGTACGGAAGTAGACGGCATAAAGAAGGCCATTTTGCTCGGCTCTGTCCGATGGCGATGACCTGCATGCAACTTCACCAAAACGTCGAAACAAAACAAGATCGAGCTAAAATCGAGCCAAAATTATACAATTTATGCGTGGTTTAGAATTGAGCCGTCCATGATCCATGGCTCACGGCTTTTACACGTACCCCTAGGAGAAGCTGCGCTCGCTGTCTGCCCCTTCCATTGTGGAGGGGGGAAGAGGGCGGACGCGCCGCGCTGCGTCGCGCGGGCAGGAAGGGGTACGTGACTTTTATGCAAAATCAACGCGCGGACAATTACACAGAATTCAGTTCAAATATACGCAAAAAATTTATTGGCATTTATGCATTGGCTGGCATTGAATTTGCATAGCGGCAATAATGAAATATATCACATAATGACGCGTGGTCGATGTGGCAACTTGACTGTTGAACTTCTGCGACTGCTTGCTCTCCTATCCTCTTCCGCCGCGTTAGTTTCCGTCTTGCCCAGTATGCTGTTGAAGTTGGTGACAATCATGGTGACTGGAAATGCCAGTACGATCACACCGGACACCGACGTCATGCTTGCGATAATCTTGCCTCCTAAATGAACATGGTCCTTGCAAGACCTGCCACAAGCATACTGAGCGTACGTAAGTATACAAGGATTGTAGCTTCTTGGCGCTGCTAAGGTATGGGCTTATGATGTGGCGAGGCGATGTGATGTGGCAATGCCTCAGTCTTTCCTTTACCCATGGTCTGAGGAATCATATCTCCGTATCCCACCGTAGTCATTGTGACGATGCACCACCAAAAACTGGTCGGGATACTCGTGAATTCGGTGTAGGGCGCATCCTTCTCCATGAAGTAGACGCCAGTGCTGAATAGAAGGACGGAGATTGACATATAGATGGCGAGCATGCCGAACTCTTTCTTGCTTGCTTTCATGGTGAGACCGAACGCTTGCATACTACCGCTGTAGCGGGCGAGTCGAAACACTCGAGCCACTCGCAGGATTCGAAGAATGCGAAGTGTCAACAAGAGGCTTTTGAGGTTCGTGAGCTGAAACCCACACTGATACGTACGTACAGTATGTACCACCAAAAATAAGTAATTTTACCACCTAGTTAGTATCATATTCTGTAGACTGACCCTCTTTAGTGTCTGGAAGCCTTACTTTTCCTTCGTCTTCTTCGCCTCCTCCGATCAAGTGGAAAATTAGTTCGAAATAGAAGGGTGCGATCGAGATCAAATCGATAAGGTTCATGGTTCCTCGAACGTATTTGCATCGATTGGCACTGACCAGAAAGCGGAGAAGATACTCCACTGTGAACCAGGCAACGCAAAACAGTTCCAGCATCTCGAACACTGGATGAGGTGCGCCAGTAAGGGCTTCATCCCCTGGATTCAGGGCTTCGGCACATCTCAGCCTTCCAAAGGTGAGCTTCTTTCGCCCTACCGTTGCATTGTTGCCTCGTTGTTGATGCTGCTGCTCAGAGTTTGGCGGAAACACTCGAAAGCTGGGTAGTGTGCCCAAGACTAAGGCAGTAATAGAGAGAAGAACTACGCCTCCAGAAATGAAGGAGAAGCCTTTCGCAAAGCTGCTAGATGTTGGATCTTCGAAGAAAGCCCACGCTTTTGCCCTCAACTTGCCGAACAGTAGATCCTTAAAGTCATCCGTCTCCTCATCCCCCACACTTTGCAGCAACACTGGTGGAGGTGTGGTATTACATCGACCATCACTTGGTACCAGCATTGGAGACGTTTCTCCAGAACTGAGCAACACCACCGACCCATCCATAACCCTCGGGTGCTGATGGTGATCAGTTGCTTTGTGGCCGATGGAGTCACATCGATTTTGTTGGCAAGAGTTGCATAGTTTGTCAGATTGCACGCCCCAGAAAGCCAACTCGCGATGGAATCTCTCCAAGCAGATGCTGGCAGGAGCGTGCAACTCGTTGGTAAGATGATAATCCAGGATGCATTTGAATAGCTGAGAAGGTCGAGCGAAGAAATATGTATCTGTGCTGGCATCGTAAGAGTGGTTCACAATCGAGTTGATTGCACTCATTGTTCAAAAATGGCATATATCGCAATGATAATTTTTGCTTTGCATTTCAGTATCCGCCGTAGCAGAATCAGTAATTAGAATGGGGCACAGCAAACCACCCGATGTGAACCACCCTGTAATCGTCTGCCAAATAAACTTTTTCTTCCTGATTTCCCATCGCGAACCGGTCCAGAAGGGTCGGCTCGTTTCTATGCGTTTTGGTATATTTGAGAACAGCATTCTTGCTGAGGTAGAAGCGTTTCCCGCAAAGATTCACGCGAAAGTAATTTTCCTGACAAAAATTGTTCATCTTGGACTTTGGCGGAAATGTCGACTGCAATTTGCAATTGGAAACGGCACGCTCTTTGATATTACCGCACGGCAACATATTTTGACAAAGTTTGAGCACACTCTTCAGTCCTCTGGACACGCGACAATGCTTTATGTGGCGCCAAAACACGAATAATTTTGCGCTCATATATTAGCGCATTGCCATCTTGTCTATGCCTACCTTGGCTGGCTGGCTGGCCATAATGTGCAGTGCACCTGCTGCTATCTGTACCGTATGAACGTATACGTAGCTAATGTAACTGATCAGTCATCGTTATGATAACTGGCCGCTTTCCCTTGAGATCGTTCATGACAACCGCCCCATTTTGGATCTTGCACCGCCTGTCAATAAAAATTATGGCTGTGGATTAACTACGGCCTAACAACTGAATAAATAAGTAATTCTAATTAGCCGTCATTGGGGCGTGGAAATTACTGTAATTGGTATTACATGGTACAATCAAGCGGTTTAGGTGAAAAAGTAAAACTTTGCTGGCGTATTCACCCAACGAGGAGGTAGCTAAAAATTTGGGCAACGTAGAAAGACATAGCTCTCTGATTACGGTTAAATAACCTTTCAAGAGATAAACGTGTACGCCCTATAGGGAGGAAAAAACTTTATTCCTTTGCCCTTTGCGAAGTTCGAAAACAAAATTTATTTTTACATAGCCAGAGGGAAGACAAAACAACTACCGATCGAACATCAGCATTCATCTCTTTCGCAGAGTTTTTCTGCAGATTTCCATCTTACAAAACGAGGCGTACCCTCCGGCGAAACAACAAGACGTGGATGTGCACGCGATGTGGATTTGGTATTTTTATTTTACGCAAACGTACATAACATTCCATGCATAAAAATAATACCTACGTATGCAGTGACGCACAGGAAATGTGCACTGCCGCTCTTGGTGGATGTACGGTACTGTACTATCTATCTACATAATATGCATTATTAGTACGTACATATTACATTACATACGTACACGTAGGTACGTACACACGAAAATGTACTCGCATCGCAAGGAGCATCGGCAAGGTGTAGAAACCGATTGCAACCAGCACCTGTTGTGTGCGTAACTTTTGCATACCATAGGTACATACAAACTCACATTCGGAAGAACAAATTCAGTCGTGATGCACGGTGGTCCACCGAAATTCTGAAACAAGGACGTAAAGTCGCGAGAAACCTTGAAGCGTTATCTGTCAGACACGCTCGATCCGCCAGCAGCTGGAACCTGAATTCGTGGCGTAAAAACAAGACAAAGAGAGAGCTGAATCACTCGCTCTCCAGTCTCCTTCTTTACAGCCACAACATCGACGATAGAGACTAGAACCGCTCCCATTTTACAAAAGTTTCGCCGCTGCTCTGCAGTCCGTGCTGAAAAACTTCTGCAGTTTGTACAGTAAACGGTAGAAGAAAAGTAGAAGCGCTAGTGCATAGCATAGCACATCAGTCATCTCTTAGAATCGTCATGAAGCTCCTGCTTTTCCTGTCAGCTCTCGCCCTGGTCAGGGCGCAACAGTGCGGTCGTGAGTTCGAGGACTTCAGAGATTGTCTGAAGAGGAGAGTAGGTGGCGAACCGCCGGAAGCGAAAGAGTTCCCATCTGGATCCGTCTCCAAGGACGTCCACGAATGCTTTACCGAGTAAGTTACATTAAGCTTGCAGCAACTCCAGCGCGAGCCCATCATGTTATATGTACAGTGTAAGGCAACGAAACGTAATTGCTTTGTGTCCTATTCTTTATTCCAGCAACGGATGCAGAGCCCCTCGTCTGGGTGCCAGTGGCACAGAGGTGTACACTGACCGCGTCGGAAGGTCAGAGGAGCTGATGGGGGCGCTACTGAAGTGCTCGGACAGGACAAAAGATGAGATCAAGGTGATGGTGCAGCAGTGCATGATCGATCATCCCAACATCGGTTCCGGCTTCGTCCTGCATCCAGACCTCATCGCTCCGCTTCCCTTCGCCGTCCCAGACCCACCACCTGCTCCACCCACGCTGTAAGCTTTACTGTCCTAAAATGCAGTACCTATGTACCTTTCCAACGCTTTTCATTGTTTTGTTTGCAGAGTGTTGTTGGCAGCAGCTGGTCAGGTATACGACGACGAGCGATGTCGTTCTGGCAACAAGGATCGTGTGCAATCATGCGTAGAACGCGCCGCAGACAAATACTTCCCCACACCCAAGGTCTCCAAGAGTCCAGTGGAAATCCAGCTGGAGCTCGGAAAAGTCTGCTACAGCCAGAAAGAGTGCAAGGACGAGTAAGTACCGATTCATGCATTTTTTTATCATAGTCAGCAGGTATTACATAACATACGTACACTGTGCCTGTGCCTAATGAGGACGCGGGTACAGGTGGGTCTTTTTTTATAAAGCTGTAAAGCAGGGTTGCACGACAAGCTTTTGACGTCATCAACTTGAACGTTGAGGCACGCAACAAAATCCAGGGTAGAAACAGGAAACAAAATCTAGATGACAGACGGAAGAAAAGTCGAGAAGATCTTTTCAAAAAAGGGGCAAAAGGTGCCAGGAATGAGTCATTTTACTGCACATGCATGATGTAAGGCAACGAACCTGTTCCGTAAAGTCCCCGGACCAGATGCAAGGAACACGCTTTCCACGTGGAACAGAAAAGAAAGAGACATAAAATTAAGGCAGTGAAAAAACCATTTGCGACAGCCTTGAAAATTTGGAGCTCCGGAGAGATCTTTATCATGGCGTGGGTTCACGACTTTTTCGGACCTTTTCCACCGTTTCTGGGCTCGGAAAAAATGCGCTCTACTAAGTGCCAGCGGCTCAGTAGCAATTTCCAAATCCAAAGTTATTGAACGATCACTTTGCTTCCCGGGCATAAGATGAATTCTTTTCTCTCTTGGGCAGATCGAGTCTGATGGCACAATTGAATACCAAACCAACACACAATGAAAGGCAAATCGCATCACCGCACTCAATATGGGTTTGTGTTGTGTTTGTTTATTTTAGAATGACCGATACTTGCAAAACTGATTTGGAGAGCATCCGAAGTTATCTTTGCACGTGCGCCAAGGACATGTTCCGAGATCAGGAGAAAGTGGACAAGCTGGTGGACATTTTCAAGGATTGCATGGTGGATCAGGCCGGGTCGGGTTCCACCTCTCTTCCCTCTGTCAAGCAGGTCACAGACCACGCGCAAACCCTGTTCACCAATCTCATGTGCCTGGAGGCCCCAGATCCATGCAACCCACCGCCACCACAACAACAAGGCCAGCACCAGTCAGTGCCATCTCCGCAAGATTTCTTCCAAGGGAAATAATCTAGACTAAGCCTAAGCTTCTCTTCGTCTCATTCACTGTACTGTACCGACCAGTATATGATAGCATTTATTTACATTATCCCGGTTTATGCTTTTACGCTAGGAAACGATATGGTATGAAGTATGATGGACTCGTGTGAGTTTAGTACCAAGATGTGCGGTGTGACTGTAGAATTTCCATTCGGAAGGTGCTGTGCTGCTGCTGGTGAAATAAAAATCATTTGGATATTGTTTGAGTTCAGTTGACTGTTCTATTATTAGTTTGCTGTTAGTATACCAAGGGCAAGAGGGCTTGTATACTGACCGAACAACGAAGCGACCGAGGCATGGAGCCTCCATGGACCGATTGGACCGAAAACTGTCAATAAGCACTCCTCCTTTCAAGATAAAAATGCAAAATAATCCTTTTATCAATGCGTAAATGCATGGACAAATGTAATTTCGTTGTGAAAAATAAAGGCTTGACCCATGCGAAAATATGTACTGTTCGCCGTGACGTGATCTGAGTCGCTCCGAGTGGGGGCCAAAAATTTTGGTGATAAAACAAAGACGACAATGCGACGGTTGCCAAAAAGCGCATGGAAAGAAGAAAACGAGAAGACTTTGATTATTACAATATGCAAACACGGGGAATAGATTTTCTTACTTGAAATAAATAGAAAAAAGAATAGTATTATATTTATGCATTTTATTCTATTTATGCATTTTTTATTATTTATTTTTCTCCATGAAATAATCACATCCTTTTTCTTCTTTATTCCGGTCACATCTGGAAACCGTCGCGTTGTTTTTGCCACTGTAACTTTTTTGGTCTCGCCACTCGGATCACATCAAATTGCACGTATAGCTGGGTGGACGATCAAGAGGGTCTTTGACAATTTTGGCGCTCCCGTAGTAATTTTTGTAATAGGATATTTCTATACAAGAATAGCAACCAGTTTTGTAAATTCGGTGGCTTTTTCGACCCTTTTTCAAACACTAATTGCTATTCTTGTTCAGAAATGTCAGATTGCTACGGGAGCGCCAAAATTGTCAAGATCCCTCTTGATCGTCCACCCAGCTATATATTCGCAAGGGTCAAGCCTGGATTCAAGAAAAGCGAACCGAGGCGTGGCGTATGGCAAAAAGACAAAAAGCAAGCGATCGCATTTTTGTTCGGATCGCATCGCGAGAAATTGTTGGTAGAACGCCTAGCAGGAAGCCGATCAGCGGATCGATTTGTCAGTAAGTACTCAACGATAGTATTCGGGTGTGTATCGTTCGTAAGAAGGTGAGATCTTTTCTGTTTTCTAGGAGGTCCTGTTTGATTTTGTGTACGTGAAGAACGATGTCGAAAGCCGGTGTTCCGCAGTCGGATACAGACCTGGATTCGGTTACCGTTTTGAGAAAGAATGCGCCTCCAAAAACCACTCTTCATACACAACAGGTAGATGGAAAGTCGAAAACTGTGTAGGAGACTTATTGACTGACACAGTGTGTGTCACGTAGGAAATTTCAATTCTGGAGTGTAATGTGTGCACACACGTTGTACCATACTTGCGTTGCGCTTACCCAAACCTTATTAATACCTAAAAATATCCCGGACAATACAATGAAATGGATAAGAAGGCGCGGGTTTTCTTTATCATGGACCGTATCCCTGGACTTGCATTTTAAATTCGTGCTATGTACGCAACCGTTGTCAACCAGTATAAGGGAGTTGCACTCAGTTGCGCAACTTCCATACGCCGGTTGACCACGGTTGTGCAGTGTTATAAAATACTATTGATATGTTTCAGGTGTCATAGTCTGGCCAGTAAGAGTTGGCTACAATGGCATTCAAGGCGCGTTGCGTAAAATAGATTCACAATTGCGGATTTTTGTCCGTGCTTCGTGTACTCCTATCTAGCAGAAGTACATGCAAACTACGCACTACGACTTGAGTCCCATAGCCAACTCTCTCCTGGCCAGACTATAGCAAACTATGCGACAAGGTCCCGTGTTTTCAGAGGAACTGTGTTTTGTGTACGTGTTGTAGGAGATAAACGCTGCGAAACGTGCTGGTTATGATGTGAGTACGGAGAAGAAGTTTGCGGCTGGTGGGAACAAGCAGCATCAGATCAGCAAGAGTGCTTCCAAACTGGACGCGGAAACAGAGGAGCTACATCACAGTACAGTGGGAATCGACGTCGCCCGATGCATACAACAGGGGAGACAAGCGAAGGAGTGGACACAAAAGGATCTTGCACAGGTACAGTGTGTATGCAGACCTGAATTTCATGGTGGGGCCCAAACCAAGAATCTGTAAGCGTACGTGTGCGCTATCACGTGGGAAGAGCCAGCCAGCGAGTAAGAAAAGGGGGGAAAGGATAACCACGCTTCCTCGTAGATTTTGAGCCAAACTTTACCATGCTAATGGGTTCAAGAAATGATATGTAGGTGCGCATGGACATGGCATGGAATGCGCACAATTGTTTCTTCGGACCCATGCCTGGCTCTTTGAATACTTTGGCTGGTCTCTGGCCGTGACAGATTTGCATTCTGTGGGCGTGCTTGGGTGGTCATCTTGAATTACTAGGGAATGGGACTAGGGGAGAGAAGAATTTTCTTGCGTGGCCTGCTTCTAAGTGACGTTCTGTCATATTCTTTTGTGTCTGTTTCAGCGTATCAACGAGAAGCCAGGTGTTGTGAATGAGTACGAAAGTGGGAAAGCCGTGCCTAATCAGCAAGTAATGGGCAAACTCGAACGAGCTCTTGGTATTCATCTGAGAGGCAAAGACCAAGGAAAACCGCTGACACAGAAAGGCGCCAAGAAATAACTCGTCGTCGCATCATTCCTTTTTCCATCTGCGGTGATGGAATTTCGTTTGTACTGTAAATGAATAGGAGAATTGTACACGGACGAAATATACAGTATATGCGTTTTTGCGATTCTCTGAGGTGTTTAAACATTTAACTCCTACTCAATCTGCTCGTCTCTGATGGCGAATATTGCGCAACCGTGGTCAACCGAATAGAGGAGAGGAGAGTTGCGCACCCGTGGTCAACCATGTTGGTTGCACATCTTATTTTCCATGTCGTCGACCACGGGACGCTACTGTTCGCTGTCAGTGAGGAGCAGACTGGGTAGGTATTCATCTGACAAATTAGATTTTTTTTCGGAGTCGCGCGAACTGATGTATTGCCAAAGAGAGTCGTAAATGCTCTTGTGTCTTCTATGAAGAACTCGGTTTTGAGAAAGTGATGTGGTGAGATGCTAAAATTTTAATGGAAGAGATAAGCTATTTGTATGCCGAACCAACCTTGTGTGTCGGTTAGCAAATGGCAAAATAAAGGACTTCTTTTATGGTTGTTTGTGGCTTGTTTGCTTGTAATCGATTCACGATGTCACACGGCGTGACTTGCATTGGTGTGCTATTTGGCGCTTGAATGTGTTTGACGGAGTGCTCAAATGCTAAGCTCAAACTTGTTTTGTATGATTGCAGTCCAGGCAGACGATCTTCTGCTTATTGTACACACTTGAGAAGGTTGTGCAAGCATTGCATCTTGACAAAATTGCTGATTATAGCCTGCATTGTACAAGGTAAGGAAAAGTGCGTTTGCTACAAGGTAGCGACTGTCCTGAATCGGTTTTGCGAACAGGTTTCCCGTGATTTACGCAATTTTTTCCTGTTCGACGCTCGACATTGTTTCTTTTGTCTTTTCAAACTTGCGTTCCATCACTTGCACGAAGGAGTATCCTCAGGAGCAAAATGCGTGAAGCAGTTTTAGTATTTTGCGCAGAACCGAGGCAGTCGGAACAATCGCTACCCGCTACCTTGTAGACGGGTACGTTTGAACTTCCTTTGCATGCGCGGAGATTCTTTTACATTGACTCTTGACTGGCTTTTCTCGAATGCACGTATGTCACATGTAGAGGGAGAGAAGCGTACCAATGAGATTATTCACCGGTTGCGCTTTGAATTTCTATGTGGTTGCGCGAGCTGACCCCTCTGATTCACACTGATTTTCAGTGCAAGTTTTGATCGGTGACTCCACCAGCACCGATCAAAAGTTGCGCTGAGAATCGGTGTAAATCAAAGCGGTCAGCTCGCGACCACCAAGAAATTTTCATGGCGCAACGGGTCAATAGTCGATGGATTGTCAGTTGAGTCTATCTGAAAGCCTTCGCAACTAGGCAAGCGTATTATTTCACATGAAAGGATGCGTTTTTATCAAGGTTGGTATGGTGTAGGGCTTCATTCCCTCGGAGACTCCTTCTTTTCAAGAGGGATTATATGACTGTAGTTGTGCTTCATGCGCTGTCCCCCCACGTGTTGGTTTCCTGTGCCTGTAAAATGCGGAATTCTGAAGGCTGGGCATCCGGAATTGTGCCGGAATGTAGGTACATAATATGTTATGTAGTGTGCTGTACAGAAACGCCTAGGGTACGGTGCCACGCGGGTCTTTGCGCGTTTGTTATTTTTCTGTTATTAGTCGAGCGTAGGAGGTGTTTATTATCTAAACGGTTGCTATGGAGGAAATCGATGCCTTGTTGATCTTAATTAGGATCGGGAAAATAGAGAAGGACGGAGCAAGCTTATTACTGCTAACGCTCTTTGTCTTCAACTTAGCTTTTCCTCCTTAGTAAGTTTTCTCTAGTCTGGCCAGAGAGAGTTCGCTATGGAACTACTAAGCCCGTGCTGCGCAATTTACACGTGCTCCCGCAACATGAGAGTAGCAACCTAAACCATGAGAACAAATCCGCGTTTGCATTTCTATTTTGCGCATCGCGTGTAAAGTTTCATGGCGAACTCTGGCTGGACAGACCATAGCGTCTTTTATGTGGGGAAGGTGTAAGGCTTCGCGTGCCTGCTACGCTCTCTCTTCATTTACCCTACCTTGTCTGTCATGGACAAGTTCCTTATCCGCGAGCTAGTATTGGGAAATTTGTTTCTGTTCTGTGGAAATTTAGCTCGAGATGAATATAGTGCAGTGCTGAAGAGTTCCCTCATATGAGGCAATTTCTAAATTGATGGATTTTTAAAAAATGCGTATGCATGTACATCCATACGAATGTACATACGTACGTACTTAAAAGTGCGTATGCATGTACATACGTACGTACATATTGCAATATGTTGTTACGTATGCTGCTAGTAGGTATGTATGTATCTCATATTTCGATGGAATTTGTATCAGCTGCCACATGTTGATGATTTGTTCGCATGCGTTGTCGCCTCTTATCTTCGCCTCGTCTTGTCCTTCATTAGCTTCTTTCGCCGTTTTTCATTGCTGAACTGTGGCGCATGGGTGCTTTGCTAACCCATATCAGCTTCAATCAACCTGCCACCCATTATTGCTCCTTTCCCAGAAGCTTATCCTACTCCTTATCCTATTTCTATGCGTGGCGTATTACGCATGCGCACCAGAGCTGATGCCTGATCCGCTTTCAGACCGTTAGCC
>JASAMW010006830.1:0-40293 GCA_030247985.1 Epsilonema sp. ZAB3_2
GCATGCCATGCGATACAATATCTTGAATTACCTTGCCTGAAAGCTTATTCTTCCAGCTAAATTTTAGGAATGAGGCATAAAGATTTTTAGTTTGGAACTACGTTACGTACTACATTATCTCCCATGAATATTTTTGTGATACCAACTTACCTCGTGCTTTATGGAGGAGATGCAGGCGTTATCGACGAGTGGCACTGCGGAGACGTACAGTACCCTGACTTGAAGGGGCTGGCACAGCTAGAAGTTGATAAATTCAAGTCGCAGGCCAAATTGCCAAATTTGAAGCTGGAGCAACACCAGTTATCGTTCGATTGTTATTGCCATAATAAGAAGAGGTACGGTATGGGTGAAGCTTATCAAATTATCATTGATTTCTTCTTTTATACCGAAAACACGGTGAAAAACTTGTCTCTATATTCTTGAAATGCGGATCTTGGACTTTGTCCCTCCAAAGTACCGACACCTGAAAAAATCAGTGATATTGAACGTTTCTCCTTGTTTTATACGATTTTTTTCGTGCGATGATTATTGGCATGTACAGTTTAGTGTTTACCGACTATGAAAGTAGCAGAAAAGGCAGGACAACTGGCCACGTCGGCAAGTATTTTTCTGCAGAGCGTGTCGAAGTTGGTCCCCGGAAGTTTTAAGTCCAGGAACTTATACCAGTAGTGATTCATCGGGCCCAATGCTACGCCTGTCGCCGTAACCCTGGCTAGAAAACGATACTAATACGTGGTAAGTACGTATGTGTACATTCGTACTTTTTATTACCGTCGAATTATCGGAAAGCTTCGTCAATGCCGTTACAGTACCATTTACGATGGAATTTTACATGAATAATTACTTTTTTAGCCAAAGACGTGCCTATTTTTGAAAAAAATAGAATACGGTAACGCGCTAAAAAGGTGGAAATCACAAGGTAGCTTCCTACGTACCTGTCCTCCAGATGTCAAACGGTGAGTGACTGATTTCGAATTTCATGCCGATTCCTTGTTGAATTGCATCTCCGACGCCCAACAGTGCGGAGCAAGTCACGGTGTTGGTCAGCAGGAGATATTTCGGCGAATACGCTTTCCGCAAAGTTCGTCCAATAACTTCAACAAGTCGCACTGTGACGCTCATTTTGAAGACGGCATTGATTGATTTGTAGCGGGCTCATACACAATATCGCTTGCCGTTAGCACAAAAGAAGAGCTCAGCGTCTGCCTCCAGTAGTTGGTATCACTGTCATTCGTTGATAGCTCTGAAAGCCTTGCTGGATTTAATTTAGAAACTCACAACCGACTTGTGTGGAAAGCGGGAGATTAGGTAGGAGTGATGATCCCTCAGGGAATTTGCTAGTGCGCCAATGAAATCTGCCGCCAACACTTGCAAATAAACGACCGTCTACTAGTACGTATCGACACCAAAATGGTGTGTGTATGTGATAAAGTTGCAGCACATTGCCACATTGCCGCTCTGAATTCGTTGCTCTTTGTATGAAAGTGGCTGCTATTATGTTGTACGTATGAAGAAGTTATAAGTACGTACAGTACGTAGTGCCTTATGCATGCAGTTGTGCGTGTATATCATTATTTCACATTTGTTTTTTTCCGATGTCAGGCTCGGGAGGTTTAGAAAGATTGTTGCACGATTACACACGTACGTCTGTATCATCAAGGGCATTAGCAAACAAGCTACGTGAAACACTTGAGACAACAGGTTCTGCCGGCAGTGCATTCAAGTGTTCTGGAAGTTGAGGGATGAAATCTTCTGTTCTTGCCCCTCTGAAGCTGTCATGATTACAAAACCTCAGCACAATGACTCAAAGTGAAACACAATACTGTGCAAATTGCTTACGTCCATGCTAGGTGCACACGTTCTTCTTTTCGCCAACAAAGAGACACTCAGACACTGTTGCAACTTAAAGCACGTGTCTCTCAGCAGCGAGTGTACATACTGTGTAAAACTTGCACACTGCAGCTGGTCTGATTTGCACATGGCTGCGGAATGTGTCAACAATTCAGAGGTGCGATTCGGCATAATAAACGACTTGCCGTATATGCACGCGTGTTACAGTAACTCCACGAAGGGCGAATGTCGCGTGGGCGGCGTCGGAATCGAACTGAGCCAACTGGTCTGCACCATCCTCGGCTGGAACTGCACATTCCTGCATCAAGCTCACGAGCAATGGGGTGAGCTGGAGCCGAGCGGCAACTGGAGCGGCTTGCTAGCCGATCTGATGCTGGACAGAGTGGACGCGCTGCCGCCCGTTTTCACGGTGGATGCGCAGAGAGAAGAATACTTCGATTTCACCACGCCTCTACTCTTCCTGGACGAGATGTTGGTGACCAGAGAGGGCACCCTGGCTGACGGCATCGAATTGACGGCGCTGCTCGTGTTTAAAGGCGAAGTTCTGGCGCTCATTATCGCTAGCTGCCTTCTGATCAGCCTGATCTCAGTGATTTCTCGCTTGCTATCCTGCCGCTCGAATCACGGCCGCAAAAATACGACTAACGACATCGATTCGGCTTCGGCATTGCCAAAAAACGATGGTGGCGACACGATCGCGAAAAATGCGAGTTCAACGTCAAAGCAAGCGCGAACTCTCTGCTGGCGCTTCTTCGACTCCTTTTGCAGTATCAGCAATCTGCATTTGGTTCAATCTTTCTCCACCCAGCTCATAGCCCTACCCGGTCACGCAAATCGTCTGGTAATTGGAGTATGGGCTCTGTGCGTCGTGTTACTAGTGGGGTATTTCAACGGTGTTCTCTTAGCGACACTGATTAAAGGGCGGATGCGACAAAGATTATTTGTAATGAACAGGCGAAGAATAAGTCTTTGACATTTTTTCCGGTATCCTATGCAATATTTTGAGTTGGTCCCAAACTGGGTTCATTGCGAGGTCGAGGCAAAATCGCATAAACGAGACAGGGGATGGGATCGATTCAGCATGTACTACACGTAGGCCATAAGCTGCATCCATAATCCAGGTGGTTCTCAAGGTTCACAGTCGTAAAAGTTTTTCCTTGCCGCATCCGCCCTTTAACTATAAAGCACCTCCGCCGTTCACTGACGTTCCGTCGCTTGCCGCCTGCCTGCGCTCCGGTCGTTGCAAGATGGTGGACACGAGTATCGCCAAGTCGAAATGGTCGCTTATCTTCGGTCCGAACGAGACGCTGCTAAACCCAGATGAAAAGGCTCTGCGTCACGCGTTGAACAATCGCAAGGAGGCTGTGCGGGTGGTACCTTCTGAGGAAATCATCGACTTCATCATGTCGCACTCGAATGGCTACTACGTGTGGTATACAGCGGAGATTAAAGGGGGAATCTGGCAAACAAACCTTATATTTTGAGGCAAAACAATAGGTTGTCCTGAAGACAATGTTAAAGGGCAGATGCGGCAAAGATTTTTCCATGGTGAAGGCTGAGATCGATTTTTCAAGTTTCCTTCGGTCAGTATACGTAGTTTTTTATGCTGAATTGATTTTACCCCCATGTCTCGACGCGATATTTGCCTCCTCGAAGAGAAACCCCACTTATACAGATGGCTTCGAACGCCCATTTATTCTCGTCAGCGCCGCACTTCCTGCGTCATTTAGAACGTGAGAGCAGACGACGAAGCGCGCGCGGACGACAACGCGCGCAGATTCTAAACGACGCAGGAAGTGAGGCGCTGACAAGAACAAACGGGCGTTCGAAGCCATCTGTATAAGTGGGGTTTCTCTACGAGGAGGCAAAATCGCGTCGACACATGGGGGTGAAATCAATTCAGCATAAAAAACTACGTATACTGACCGAAGGAAAATTTAAAAATCGATCTCAGCCTTCACTATGGAAAAATCTTTGCCGCATCTGCCCTTTAGGGACTCCTAGATTGGTGCTTTCAAATGTATTAACCCCCTTCGTAATCCCAGGCGTCCGCCTGTCCGTAGACACCCGGCAAACCCCTTCCGTGGACCGTAGACGGGGTTTGTTTTTCCACCCCGTCTACGGACGGGGTTTGTCCCGTCTACGGACGGGGTTTGCCGGGTGGCTACGGACAGGGACGCCTGGGGTTACGAAGGGGGTTAAGAGTGCAACATGGCTGCCCCATAAAAATATCCTCTGCTAGATGCCCCCTTTACAATGCTGCGCGCTGCCGGACAAAGAGCATGCGACCTGCAGCGATTTCGCGCGACTCGATCGATGCAGACCTTTTTGTTTCCCAAAAGAACGGCGACCACGGAAGGGCGAGGGCGTCGACACACCTGCATGCGACTGCAGCTGGAGAAAGCGCAGCACACCACGCGAGAACTGGGCGGCGTGGAGCATATCGTTCGTCACTACGTGCCCAGCTTTAGCAAGGACGGTCAGCAGACGTGCGAAGGCCTGGAGATGCAGGCGAAACCTCTGCCGCTCCAGCCGTTCGTCGGTCTGCTGGTGCTGGCCGCAGCTGGCATTTCTCTTTCACTCCTCGTCTTCCTCTGCGAACTGCTTGCTTCCAGAGTTATGCGAAGAAAGAGGCAACGAACTATGTATACAGGGTGACTAAATATCGACCCATTTCTGAAGATCGATGACTAGTAAATAAGCACTATTGTTGTTTTTGATAACGGTGTAATAATGAGTTGCTTGCTTTTGTACGTACTTACACATTAGTAACTGGGGGTTAGGTACGTGGTAACTTGAGGCGCATTTCCGCCCCAGTTTTTCATTTGCGCCCCAAAAATCAGCTGCCAGAGGCGCAAAATTACTGTATGGTAGATATGAAGAGGTGCCGGAACGTGGCAGGCAAAGAGGTGAATTTAGCACTTTGCGCCTCAGGTTTTTGTCGGCTACCTAACCCCCTGAGTAAATGTGTACTGCGTTAGTAATACATGGGTACGTACGTACTACGTTACGCTACATAAAGTAGCCTACAATAAAATTTCGTGTATAGGTTTCAGTATTAAAGCGGTAGGCATTGTCTACGGCCACGCATAGAGCGGGGCTGTTGATTGGTGAGCACATTGCTTCTTCGACTTTTCAAACAAAAGGGCATAGGTTGTAGTCTGGTTTGCGCCAACGAATAGTTGGCAGCTGTTCAGTTTTGTTGCCACCGACTCACAGTGTTTAGCATACGAAACGATCGGTAGTAATCAGCTGTTGCCAGATATACGACGCCTTCTATTGCGTAATTAAGGGAACGGATAAACACGATAGGCTCTCTTCCTTTCCTCTTTGCCGCCCGCCTTCATACGTACGTACATACTGTAAGGCTTCGTGTATAACCCCATTTAATAATAATCCCCTCGTGCATAACCCCTACCGTATTTTTGGGTGTATATCCCCCCTGAGTATATCCCCCCCCCCAGTGTATAACCCCCCATTGGCAAAACATAAATTTTGTCCTATGTATATCCCCCCCTGGTGTATAACCCCATATGTACTGTACAGTACCTGAAGCTACCTATAAGCTGGTCAAAAGCTTCTACCCATATAGTCATTCCCACACCAAGCTAAAGATTCCTATTAGCCTGCTTGGGTGTATATTGAACGAGAATAACCCTGTTTTGACCTCGATTATGCCCTAATACACGTGCTTTTTACCTAAAAAATTCTCTGCGCACCTCTCAACAAGCAGCTTATAAAAAGGCAACCATTCTAGGTGTGAGTGGAGGAGTCTGAAGGGCTGATATTAATGATTAGCAGCCGTTTGTCCTGAGGGCCAAACAGGAGTGAAGCCCTTACAATTAGCAGTACGTAGAGGCTGGTGTGCTGTCTTTTGGAAGTAGAGATGCTGTCTGAGCGGCAGATATTAATGATTACCAGCCGTTTGTCCTGAGGGCCAAACAGGAGTGAAGCCCTTACAAGTAGCAGTATGTAAGGGCTGATAAATGGTAGTAGAAGAGGATGCGTGCGGTATGGAATGGAGAGTTGAGTTTTGAAGTTGTATTTTCGGATGGGGAAATTTTCGGACACATGTCTGACCTCAATGTGCATGCACGCACAGCGACATTTACTGTATTGCATATGAATGTACTGTAGACTACGTATGTAGGAAAGACGGTAAAATTCGGACGTTAAAATTTTCGGACAGAATTTTTTATCCGAAAATTTCCACCGTCCAAAAATTTCATCGTTTACAGTAATAGATCGGGCCCGTGGGTCAAGTAGGGTTGCAGCATGCAGCAGTGAAAAACCTTTGGGTCCCCCAGGCAGATGCGGATGGGTAAAGCAGGTTTGTAAGCAGAGAAAAACGGTGGGCAAAATCGGAAGTACGGTATCAGGGGACACAGCACCATATTGGTCACATATTCACAGTTTCGTTGACATGAACACTTCACGCTAGCAATCTAAACATGAGCCTGTGAACTGCTCTGCAACTGAAGGTGTTGTTGCTTTTGTGCGCGTTTTTTCAGTTTCGTTGACTCTAAGATTTTTAGCAATACGTACTGCACATGGAAATATACTGTACATACAAAAAATTCGTACGGTAAAATTTTCGGACAGAATTTTTTGTTCGAATTTTCCGAAAATTTCCTTCTTCCGAAAATTTCCCCGTTTACAGTAATAGATCGGGCCCGTGGGTCCAGAAATGAATCTATTGTACAGCTATCAGTACTGTATCTGCTGCAGAACTTCTTTTCAAAATTACCTGCTTTTTCTCTCCTGCCATTTGAGATGTTCTTCTTCCACAGCATTCCAGGCATTGTTTTATTGAATCGCTCTTGAACACGCACTCCTTCCAAAAGAGAGTTCTCCTTTTGAATTGCTGTTGAAGATACGATCCTTTCAGAAGAAAATCATTCCCTTTCTCACTGACTATGCACAATTTTTCCCCTGTGATTCTTCAATGCAATAGCGCCGCCGCTCAGCAACAGAGCAAAAGCACAAAATAACTCTAGTCTGTGACGTGTCTCAATTTTCGTCGCATTTTTATTTTTCGTATGCAAATTCCACTCTTTAACACACTGTTCTTTTCATGTAAATTATTTTTGGCTCTACTGTCGACATTTCCTATGCAAATTACTCCCCAAACCACATGTTTTTTCTCTTCGCCTTGCATGCAAATTAGTCCCTCTGAGCTCAACTACTTATCCTGTGTTTTCGTCTTTTGCCCAGTTCGTCGCGATGGTGTAGGCGATAGAGCTTTCGTCTTCTACTCCTACGGGGAGCCGGTGTGAGATTCGAACCCGGGGCCGCCCAAATTTTTCCCAAAATGTAAACGAAACAAAAACAAAACTTTAGGTTCTCTAAAACGTCAACGAAACTTCATCATGGGGCGTATCGCCGCCACATACGTAGGATCGCCAAATTGAGAATTTGAAATTTGTCCTATACCTACACAGTACGTAACCCTATCCTACAGCATACTACGTAGGGTCCCTATACCCGTATGATTAAGGCAACTCAACGTAGTAGCCCTTACGGCGAGGCCGTAAGGGCAAAAACATAAATTTTGTCCCATGTATATCCCCCCCCCCCAGTGTATATCCCCCCAGTGTATAACCCCCCATCAGACCTCTCGATTTTTGTATAGCCCCATGGGGCTATACACCCAAAAATACGGTATATTCCATGATCAAAGATATTGAAAACGCCTAAAAATAAACACACCTTCAGTACATAGAACACCCTCGTTTTGGTGGCCAACTTTTTCATCCCCCGGGATTATACACGAAGCTTTACAGTACAGTAGTTGCATACAAAGATATCCGCTAGCCCATTAGCATAGCTGCCTCCCCTGTTGCGCCAAGCGGAGTTTATTCTGTGACGTTTATGCGGGGCGGGCCTTGACGTTTCGCGTTACTTTATGGGTCGTTCTTCTCCTTCTTCCTCTTCTTCTTTCATCTGAAATCTATCGACACCTCTCTTGCCGAGGCAGGAAGAAGCCGCTGCCGCCACCGTTTTCTATTCGACAAAGAAAAGTGAAGCGAATAATTGCGAATAACGTTTTTCGAAGATAAAGCCAAGCGCCAACGTTTAGTCTTAACTCTACCCTCTTTTAGGGGGGATAAATTATCACTGCGGGAGAGTTTCTCCTACTGACCGCTGTTTCCTCAATATAAACACGCTTCTGGTCATCAATGGTCAACCAACATTCCAAAGCTTTATTGCATTCAGTAGTACGTTATTAGCGCATAAGTACATACAAGCAGGATGGTGCACTCTGCCTCTGCCTCAACTGACATCCTCCTCGTATTTTTGATCTTCCTACTGAAGCTGGTGAATGATTGTCGATCGCAGAAAATGCTGGAGTACACATTCGTGGAGATCAGAGATCTCGGCCGTATGAGGGGAGAACTGTGGGATATTTCCGGAAACTTGGTGCAACAGTTCAAAGGCGTACCCTACGCGGAGCCACCAATTGGGAAAAATCGATTCCGGGTTAGCTGTGCGTACCGGTAATAATATGCAATGTCCCTCCAAAATGTGAAAGTACGTACATTACCTTTATCTGCTGCAGCATGTTTCGTTTTAGAAAACTGTGAAAAAGAGGCCTTGGAGTGGGACCAAGCAATTGACAGGTTATGGAGCGCCGTGTGTACAGTTTTTTGATTTCAACGAATTGGATCGATATGCAGCCGAAAATATGCAGAAACAAAGCGAAGACTGCCTCTGTAAGTATATGATGTACAGTACGTCGCCTGTATGCAGGTACCGTTCATAAATGTCGCTCTTGCACCCCCATGTTCTGGCTCTGGGTACCAACCAAGCCACGACTGTACCATGTATTTGCTTGTTTCAGTTCTCAACATCTTTGGACCATACGTAAGATAAGCGTTTAGTGCAAATGTTCTTGTTTATATCAGTTGAAGCATGATACATTATGATTACGCAGTATTCAATTCAGTCGATGGGTATGCATTTTTGTACGTTCCGAGTCAACGATTTGTACATGTATGTGTGAATAATTTTCGTTGAAGACAGAAGACGAATCGAGACGGTATCCGGTGCTCGTGTGGATACACGGCGGCTCATTCCTCGGCGGATCTTCAGACGTTAGCATAGATATCGACGTGGCCTTCAAGAAT
Source organism: Epsilonema sp. ZAB3_2 (assembly GCA_030247985.1). Lineage (NCBI taxonomy): Eukaryota > Metazoa > Nematoda > Chromadorea > Desmodorida > Epsilonematidae > Epsilonema > Epsilonema sp. ZAB3_2. The sequence continues at coordinate 8,979 of JASAMW010006830.1, forward strand.
CTCGTGTTTAGAGGCGTCGTCCTTGTCACCGTGAATTACCGGTTGGGTCCACTAGGTATGCTACCGTATACAGATAATAGTTACTGTAAAAGTTTGTGTGATAAAATGCTAAGCTAACTGCCTTCCATAACATAACTTTTTTAAAAAGTTTTTTATTTTATCACTTTTTTATCACATTTTATGCAAAAAATAACATTACTTTGCGAAGTAAATTTTGTTACAGGATTTTTGGCTCACAAGGGTTCCGACGGCTACTACAAAGGAAACTACGGCCTTTGGGACATGATCACTGCCTTAGAATGGATTCACGACTACATTCGCTACTTTCAAGGCGACGCGGAAGCTGTGACAATCATGGGAGAAAGCGCCGGCGGAGCCGCAACTTCCATTTTGGCCCTCTCTCCAGTTACAGAAGGTTGGGGAATAAGGATGGGTCGTGCCACCAAAAATATACAACACCTGTATTGGACGAAACCTTTATAAAGGGTTTTACGAAGCCTAAAATATAGGGGAAAGTAAAATTAGGATTCGTAAATAAATCCCCACTATAAAGGTTTCGTAAAACCCAATAAATAGGGGAAAGTAAAATTAGGTTTCGCATATCCCCTTTATAAAGGTTTCGCAAAACCCAATAAATAGGAGAAAATATAAATAGGGGATTTGAAAACCCATTATAAAGGGGCGAAAAAGGGGACAATGCCTCCTCGTTTCTGTTCACTATGTAGCCCATTCTTCCCAATACAGGTGTTATATATTTTTGGTGCCACTAATATAGCTCAGTTGGTAGATTCCTCGGACGGCAAGCGAAGGGGCCGGGGTTCGAGTCCTTCCTATCTGGCATAATGGCCCACTCTTGCTGTATATTTCCAAAGTGTGGGAAGCTAGGGTTGCGTTTACCTGGTTTTCCCACACTTTGGAAATATAAAAAAGCAAGCAGGAAGCCTACGCTACGTTATGTACATTGTACAATACGTGCGTATGTATGCTATGTACCGTTTTTGGGGGCATAACCCCCCCCCCCCCCCCCCAGTGCATAACCCCCCCCCCCCCAATGCATACCCCCATATTGGCAAAACATAAAAAATGCCCAATGCATAACCCCCCCCCCCCCCCCCCCCCCAGGGGGATACGGTCATAGTAAGTTGGGGCGGTATTACGCCCCAGTTCATGCTTCTGCGCCCCAAACTTGGGCGGCTAGGGGCGTAAAATTTTCACCCCACCTTCGCGGAAAAATAATTCTCTGACCTTGTAATGATGTCAAAACTGGGTGAAAAGGCGATTTATGGCATTACGGTAGTTGTGTGTGACAGCGATAGTAGGAGCCAGGAGGTCGTTATGTGGGGTCACTCTACGACTAAAATTTACCTACAGTTGTTCGGTGCCATCCAATAGCCATCCCAAATGACATTTTAGGCAATAAATACTTCGTGGCGAAAATGGCCTCAGAAGCTCGGAAAAAGCATCATTTTTGGTCCAATAAGTTTAAAAAATTTTCCCGGGGGGGCGCTGCCCCCCGGACCCGCTGCCCGGGGGCTCCCGCCCCCAGACCCCCGTTATTGTGGGGCTCCGCCCCCCCAAACCCCCCGATTGGCTCTCCTAAATTTTACGTCCCAAAAATTTTAGGCCACCGTATACCCCTGCCCCCCCCCCCATGCATACCCCCATATGTACTGTACAGTACCTGAACCTACCTACCGTATTTTTGGGTGTATAGCCCCATGGGGGTATACAAAAATTGAGAGGTCCAATGGGGGTTATACACTAGGGGGATATACAGAGTGTCTCAAAATAAACCGAACACTTTTCCGTTCAAGTAACTTTGGAACCACGCTTTAGATTTTTATGCGGTCTTTTGTATTTAGTAGCCAAGGCTTCAACTTAGATGTGTACAAAATTTCAGCTATTTGGTCTGCATACTTCGGGAATTGTGACGGCTTGAACCTCAAAGCTCAAAATCGACGTATTTCTTTAGTATGGAGAAAAATTTCGGACTTAATTTTTTGCTGGCACTGGGGACAATGCATGAGATACACATTTTCTAGCATTTTTGGACATCTTTTTTCATTACGAGACTAATTTTATTTTGGACCATGCACAGATGACCCCTGAATCGGCACTACCAGTGCGAAAAACCCTTGTTTTTGACCGCCGGAGAGAGAAGGTGTTTGAGCAGCTTCCACTGGGCTTACGAAGCTAAAATTTTGTACACATCTAAGTTGAAGCCTTGGCTACTAAATACAAAAAAACCGCATGAAAATCTAACGTGTGGTTCCAGAGTTATATGCACGGAAAAGTGTTCGGTTTATTATGAGACACCCTGTACAATGGGTGGGGATATACATAGGACAAAATTTATGTTTTTGAGAGGTGTGTAGAGGCATGTTTTTGAGGTTAAAAGTATGTGTTTTAGGGCATAATCGCGGTTAAAACAGGGTTATTCTATGTAGTAAGACATGCACAGCTAAGCCTACAGGCATAGCAGCATGGTGTAAGAGTAGCTATAGCTAGCATAGGACCAGCTACATAGGTACACCTTACAGTACATGGGGGTTATACAGATATAGAAAGGACAAAATTTATGTTTTGCCAATGGGGGTTATGCACTAGGGGGGATACACAATAGGGGGGATATACACCCAAAAATACGGTATGTAAGCTGGTCGTATAGTACCCATAGCCACTCCCACACCAAGCTAAGATGCCTATAAGCCTGCTTGGGGGTGTATTGTACTAGAATAACCGTGTTTTGACCTCAATTATGCCCTAAAACACGTGCTTTTGACCTAACAAATATGCCTCTGCGCACCTCTCAAAAACATAAAAAATGCCCCACGCATAACCCCCCCCCCCCCCTATGCATACCCCTATGGGACCTCTCAATTTTTGCATACCCCCATGGGGCTATGCAGCGGTAAATACGGTATGCGTGTGTTATGTATGCTTGCTCATATTGCGAGCGACAACAAAACCAAGTTTATTTTTAAAACACAGGTCTCGTCCATCAAGCGATCATCATGAGTGGCTCCTCTGCTGCTGGATGGGGCGTTCATCGGGGTTCGGGTCCGCCCAAATGGGAAGTGAGCAATGTGGTGCGCCATCTGAACTGCGATATTCAGTTCGGCACCGACACCCAGGGACAGGTGTTCAAGGAGCTGGGCCTTAACATCAGCGGAGTCTGCGATCTGCTGGCTGAGCCAATTCCGGTTAGTGATGTGATGTACTGTGTAAAATGGGAAAATGTTGGGATGAGATTATTGAGAATATTTTTGGGATTACACTTTGGTATGAGGACAAGAACAATAGTTGTCCCAAAAGTCAGTCCGTCTCAGTTCTCAACCTGCCATGCAAGCACATATTGCAGCTGCACAGCTGCTGAATAATATGATATTGAAATATAGAGCTATAGTCTGGCCAATAGCAGTTGGCTGGCACTTGGACTCAGGGCGAGTTGCGTAGTTTGCATGTACTTTTGCTAAATACAGTACACGAAGCGTGGACAGAAAACCGCATTTGTAAATCTATTTTACGCAACGCGCCTTGAGTCCAAGTGCCAACTGCTATTGGCCAGACTGTACAGTGTATCAGAATTTACTCGCCGGATGTTTGTGCTTATATCTCCCCACCGGAGTGTCACATTCGAATGCGGTTTTTTGCGTTGAATAGCCAAGGCTTCAACGTTTATGCAGCCAAAATTTCAGCTTTCTAGGCGAACAGGAAGCGGCTCAAACAGCTCGATTTGCACAGCGTCAATTTTCACACATTTTTGCAGGCGGCCAGGTACAGATCGGCTCCGGTTTTTCTCTCCCCAGTTTACCTAACCCAGTTCTCTCCTTAGTTTTCCTTCCGCAGTATTCCCCTCCCCAGTTTTTATCTGGAGCACAAGTTTCGGTAGAGTTTTCCATCTCCATGCCACTTCTCTTGCAGATTCGAACTTAGCAAACAGTGTTACAGCCAAAATTTGGGCATCCAAGCTTTTCCTTGGGACGCTGATGCCATGGTGATCAAACTGAAGTCTTTCTTCGGCAAGACTGCTCAAAAATGCATAAAAGTTAGCGTGGAATGGTGAACAGACTTGAAAGAGCGAGAAAAAAGCGAAAATGCAAATCCGTTGTCCCGCCTCAGTGCCCTGCCTCCGTTTTGCGCCAAAAAAGGCGCCGCAACTTTGACCGCTTTCAACGCCATGACAATGCAACCTAGGAAGCTAAAATGTTGGCTGCATCAACGTTGAAGCCTTGGCTATTCAACGCAAAAAACCGCATTCGAATGTGACATTCCGGTGGGGAGATATAAGCACAAACATCCGGCGAGTAAATTCTGATACACCCTGTATAATGTCCCGTCAAAGTTTGATTTTCTTCAGTGCGTTCCGCCCAAGGAAGGGGAGAAGGGAGATGTCGATGAGTTGCTGAATTGTTTGCGACGCTACAGCTTCGTCAAAGGACCGATGAACAAAGTGCTAGCTGCCGAGGTGTGATTTTATTTTACCGTACATATTTTTTTCTGTTACCGTATTTAGCGTCTAGCCGAGCTAAGTTAGACATGCCCTTGTCGTTATTTCAACGCAGCCACAAATTCAGCCCTCACGTCTGACCATGTGGTCGCTAATATGATAAAGAGACGCCACGCTTGGTACACGTACATATACAGTATTGTACTGTGTGCTGTAGTACCTCGTAATACGCAGTAAACTACGTCGTATGTACATTATGTATGTAGGTATATACTGGTATTGTTTATAACAAAAATGTACTGTACTGTAAAAATGTACAGTAATATACTAGGTAGATACGATTGTTACTTACATTACAGCTGGTCGTTTCCAAGATGGTAATTGATGGTGAGATTATTCCATTCGAACCAGAAGAAATGCTCAGGAATCTCAGTCGTATTCCGATTATGACAGGAATCTCAGAGCACGAGTGGGGCCATAAAGGAGGTAACAATTTTTTTGGATCAGTTGACCCAAACCTTGTTCATTATCACTAAAGGATGGGAAAGTTGAGATTGACATTTTCTGTTCACTTTCAGTGCAATTTTACAACCTCAAACAGGTCGTCGGTACCACCGTTGACAACGTAACCGCGGCGAAAAAAATTCGGTCGGAAACCCTAGAAAACTACTCGCAAATGCTGTACAAACAGCTACCAAACAGCACTATGGATTTGATTACCAACGCCTCCTATTATCGCTACTTTGTTTCCCAGACACCCAACAAAACTATGGACATCTTTGACTATGTGCACCAAATTCAAAAGGTACATTCATATTTATGTTGGTCTGTTACAGGCACCTACGATTATTTTTATAAGGCGACCATAACCTCAAAAAATAAAACATAAAAAATAAAATAAAATAGCCTATATATTTATTAAATAATATAAACAAAATGAAATTTTATTTTGATTGATTCTTGATACAGTTAGAAGCTGATATCGACTTTGTGGCGCCGTGTCAAAAGGAAGTGGCTGCGTACGCAGAAAACGGAGTCCCGGTATACCTCTACTCTTGGTCACATCTGCCAGATGAGCCAGTGGTGGAATATGACAGTCAGACGTACAACATTTTCGAAACACGCCACACCATCAACTACAATCGATCCACCATCTATTACAGTATGACAGTAATGATGACGACACTCACAGAAAATTATTTATTGTAAAAGTACTAACTACAGTAAAAAACAAAAAGAAAAAATTGTTAAACTTTTTCAGAAGCGTATCATGGAGTTGATCACGCTTACATCTTTACGAATGGGTACAGCAACAACGTGCAGTATGCGTTTGGGCCTGAAGACCGAAAAATTTCCGAATTCCTTTGCACTCTCATCACAAACTTTGTCAAATATGGGTACGTATGTATATTCATTCCAGCATTGTTGTGCGCGGTGTTTTCTAGTACATACGTACGTACGTACATGGCTGAAGGTTGCACAGTGTCCCTAATTTGCACGTTGGACGAGAGATAAAAATAAAAGTGGCTCAAATTTTGAAAATTCCACCTCTGGCCCGAAAAGTTACCCCGCACTAACCGTCGTACATACGTACTAAAGAATAGATACACACCTGATGTAGTAATGTTTTTAGCAACCCAACCCCGACTGCAGTGGATGGAGTCACGTGGCCTAAGTACACGGCGGAGCAACGAAGCCATCTAAAATTCTCCGTTCCTCGCCAGATTGTGGAGGCGGACGTAAACTGGGAATCGGCCGAGTTCTGGAATCGTCACGTGCCATATCTGCAGCAATTCGTCGCCTTAGGGGGCCGTTTGTAGTCAGTCACCTTTATCAAAAAAGGATTTTTGACGCCTTTCAGAAGTTACATACCACCAGCATTACAAGCAGCTTTCCCTACCCCGAAGGATGAAAGACCGGGCCACTAATACGTACAGGAGGCGCAATAGAACTGATGGAGCCTGAGCCTAGACCTTATCCGCTAGTTGCGCTAAGAATTATGGAGAGAGGGGAATGGTCGCGAGCTGACCCGCCTTTTCAGTTTTGATAAAAAACGCACTGAAACCAACGAGGGTCAGCTCAGCCCGCGGATTATCCCGGCATAATTCCTAGCACAAGTAGCGAATACCTTCATACCTCCCATCTACAGGGTGTCTCAGTAGACCTACTAACGGTTCAGACTATCTTCCATTCAGCAGTTATCCAGCTGAATTTGTCCAAAACCCAAGAATATACCATTTGTTGAGGCAAAATTTGAGCAGTAGAATAGGGGAAATTAGAGCTTCAATTTGAACGTTTTTACATTTGAATCATTGGTGCCGCTATTACCTCGACAGCTCCTTGAAGGCTGTTATGGGTGGTAAATCACCTGTATTTTGATCCTTTGTGTTCTGGACTGTGGTGACTTCACCATTGTTGTTCCGCACTATTTCCATGTTGGATGAGCTGCTTGACCATGCTCAACAAAAGATTTTTATCCCAAAACACGTTCAGTGCGGAAAATGCGAAAACGTCACAAATTTGCAAGCTCGTAATTTCATCCCTAGTTGACCTATCTGGCTCAAATTTTGTCACAACAAATGGTATTTTCTTGGGTTTCTGGGGACAAAATTTCAGCTTGATACTTACTGTATTACGGAAGTTATAAGGCTGGATCGTTAGGTAGGTCTACGTGAGACACCCTGTATAATGATCCACTGGATGACGACTGTACAAGCGGCCCCTTAGAAGAGTTATTCGGTCCGGCGGAAGCGCGTTTGCGTCTGCGGCCTCTGCAGGACGAAGAGCGTATGCAGATGGAGGCCTTTCGACGCGCCTGGTACGCGCTGTGGCTGCTGGTGGCCGTCATCGCTCTCTCCTCTGACCACACATCGTCTGGTGGCGAGAAAAGCATCAGCGCCCGCTCCAAACCCTCAGCAATATATCGTTTCCAGCGGCGCCACCACCAGGCATCCAGGCCTAAACCTTCCGTAAAGGCAAGGGCTACCCTAAACATCGACCTTCGTAACGGTTCCCGAGGACCGCTTCAATACTAAATTTATCGATTTTTTATCGTCGAATAACTCGTGAACGGATAGGAATTTTGAAATGCGGTTTTTTGCAAATACTTTATGCGGTTTTTTATAGCCTAGTTCATGATACATTGATTGAACTCAGGTCGATGTTAGGGCAGCACTTGTCTTTAACCGATAGCTATTATTATTCAGAAACACCGTATGACCTCAAAATTATTTTACGGGCTTACATTGTTTGCTAATCTCCTGCCTTTTGTTATGCAACCGTCTCTGTATGTAATTCCGGGTGTTTTTCTCCTGAACGATTTTGACTGCTAATTTCAATAAGTTGTCTGTCACACGTACAGCCATGTTTGCTCTGACTGTAGTTGATTTCAATATTCTGATTTTGTTTATACTTGTACTGTAGGTACTGAAACGTTACCCCACATTCCAGTACTATTTCTTATACATACGTATGTTCCGAGTTTAAAAAATTTACTTCACCACACAATTGAATACACACGACCTTTAACTTATCACAGACAAGCATGAATAGAATGTTGTCAACACGTAGGCTATAATAAAATTTATAAAGTATTATTCAATCAAAATCCGAAATGCGAGGAACAACCAGTAGCTAAGCGAGACGCACAACCAACTAGTGGTGTCAAAAAGTAAATTTACCTTACCTTCTACTGCGGTACTGGCTCAAATTTCGCCAAAGGTACTGTACTTTTTACCGCCGATGGCCACGGTAAAGTTTAATAGAGTACTTTTTACCGCCAACTCAGAAAAATTTACTATCAAAAATATTGACGGTAAAAAAGTACTATTTTATATGACGGTAAAAAAGTACTTTTTTACTGAACTTTACTTTTTAACTCGGCCATTTTCGCGTATTTTAGTATTATCTAGCTGATCGTTGACCATTTTCAGACCAAATTTTAGTTATGTCTTGCATACATTCGCTATCTTTGGTTTGTATTTTAAGGAAATTGATAATCTCAGTCGACGTTTTTAGTCACTTTTGAAGCATTTTTTGTTTTTTTAGCTATCATCTAGGCACGAAGAAAATTTAGAGTGTTTTCTGATGTCTTCGAAATGCTCAATTTAGCCCAAAATATGCTCAAATTACATTGTAAAATTTTTACCGTCTACCGCCAATTTTCGACCGAAAGTACTGCGGTAAAAATTTTGACGACGGTAAAGTACCACGTGGCTAATTTTACTTGTCTTATTATGTATGCACGGCGTGCATACCAGACGGTAAAATTACCACGTGCACGTAATTTTACCGTACCCTACCTTACTGTACTTTTCAAAGGTTGACACCACTACAACCAACCACAAATAAATGGCAAAGAAAATATAAAAACACTAATGACACAAGTATAGTACATACACCTTGATGATGCTATGGATGGACCATTGAGAACTGACCACACAAAATGTTCATGAATAATATAGAGGTAAGAAAGTGCAAAGAGAGTAAAGTAAGAAAGGAAAAAAGATAAAGTATTGAAAAAGATTAAATTATCGTAGAGTATGAGAAAAAAGATAATTTAGTATTGAAGGGTCGGGAGTAGAAGGTGATGTTTAGGGTAGCCTGCTTTAGGAGGTTTAGGTGGTATGTGGTGGTGGCGGTGGAAGATGTATTGTGTAGGGTTTGGAGGGGGTGGGTAGAGTCGCAAGAAGATGTGATGGTAGAGGGAGAGGATGAGGCACAGCAGCAAGGGAAGGGGTGAAGGCCCATCTGATAGCTCTTCGCTGAGAGGGAGAGAAGCGCTCCGCGGACGAATCACTCTTTTAAGGGGCCCTTTCAGTCAGTAATAAAGTTAAAAAATAACAGGGTGTCTCACGTAGACCGTACCTAACGATCCAGCCTTATAACTTCGTAATAATAAGTATAAGTGAAATTTTGTCCCAGAAACAAGAAATAATTTGTTGTGAAAAATTTGAGAGATAGGAATAGGGATGAAATTAGAGTTGAATTTGTGCAGTTTTTCGATTTTCGCATGAAGTGGTTTTGGGATAAATTTTTGTTGAGATGGTCAAGCAGCTCATCAAATGGAATAGTGCGGAAAAAATGGTGACGTCACCATTGTGCCAGAGCACAAAGGATTCAAAAATATCCGGTGATTTACACATAAAGCCTTCAAGGAACTGTCGAGGTCAATAGGGGCACCTATTATTTTAAATGTGAAAAAGGGTACAAATTTGAAGTGTATTTCATCTAGTTGATATTGGCTAAATTTGCAAAAAATGGTATATTTGAGTGGGGAAAATTTAGTGGATATGTGTATAGGAGTTATAGATAAGTTGGGTAGTTAGTGAGACACCTGTAGATGGGAGGTATGAAGGTATTTCGCTACTTGCGCTAGGAATTATGCCGGGATAATCGGCGGGCTGAGCTGAGCCCTCGTTGGTTTCAGTGCGTTTTTTTGATGAAATGAAAAGGCGGGTCGGCTCGCGAGCCATCCCCCTCTCTAACTCTTAGGCAACTAGGGATAAGGTTTCAGGCTCAGGCTCCATCGTTCTATTGCGCCTCCTGTACGTATTAGTGGCCCGGTCTTTTATCCTTCGGGGTAGGGAAAGCTGCTTGTTTGCTAGGTGGTATGTAACTTTTAAAGGCGTCAAAAGTACCTTTTTTGATAAAGGTGAGCTGACTACAAACGGCCCCCTAAGGCGACGAATTCCTGCAGATATGGCACGTGACGATTCCAGAACTCGGCCGATCTCCCAGTTTACGTCCGCCTCCACAATCTGGCGAGGAACGGAGAATTTTAGATGGCTTCGTTGCTCTCGCCGTGTATCTTAGGCCACGTGACTCCATCCACTGCAGTCGGGGTTGGGTTGCTAAAAACATTACTAAATCAGGTGTGTATCTATTCTTTAGTACGTACAGTATGTACTACGGTAAGTGCCGGGTAAAATATCTGGCCAGAGGTGGAATTTTCAAAATTTGAGCCACTTTTATTTTTATCTCTCGTCCAACGTGCAAATTAGGGACACTGTGCAACCTTCAGCCATGTACGTACGTATGTACTAGAAAACCGCACAATAATGCTGGAATGAATATACATACATTCGTACCCATATTTGACAAAGTTTGTGATGAGAGTGCAAAGGAATTCGGAGATTTTTCGGTCTTCAGGCCCAAACGCATACTGCACGTTGTTGCTGTACCCATTCGTAAAGATGTAAGCGTGATCAACTCCATGATACGCTTCTGAAAAAGTTTAACAATTCCGCTTTCTTTTTGTTTTTTACTGTAGTTGGTACTTTTACAATAAATAATTTTCTGTGAGTGTCGTCATCATTACTGTCATACTGTAATAGATGGTGGATCGATTGTAGTTGATGGTGTGGCTTGTTTCGAAAATGTTGTACGTCTGACTGTCATATTCCACCACTGGCTCATCAGGCAGATGTGACCAAGAGTAGAGGTATACCGGGACTCCGTTTTCTGCGTACGCAACCACTTCCTTTTGACACGGCGCCACAAAGTCGATATCAGCTTCTAACTGTATCAAGAATCAATCAAAATAAAATTTCATTTTGTTTATATTATTTAATAAATAAATAGGCTATTTTATTTTATTTTTTTATGTTTTATTTTTTGAGGTCTTGATCGCCTTATAAAAATAATCGTAGGTGCCTGTAACAGACCAACATAAATAAGAATGTACCTTTTGAATTTGGTGCACATAGTCAAAGATGTCCATAGTTTTGTTGGGTGTCTGGGAAACAAAGTAGCGATAATAGGAGGCGTTGGTAATCAAATCCATAGTGCTGTTTGGTAGCTGTCTGTACAGCATTTGCGAGTAGTTTTCTAGGGTTTCCGACCGAATTTTTTTCGCCGCGGTTACGTTGTCAACGGTGGTACCGACGACCTGTTTGAGGTTGTAAAATTGCACTGAAAGTGAACAAAAAATGTCAATCTCAACTTTCCCATCCTTTAGTGATAATATACAAGGTTTGGGTCAACTGATCCAAAAAATTGTTACCTCCTTTATGGCCCCACTCGTGCTCTGAGATTCCTGTCATAATCGGAATACGACTGAGATTCCTGAGCATTTCTTCCGGTTCGAATGGAATAATCTCACCATCAATTACCATCTTGGAAACGACCAGCTGTAATGTAAGTAACAATCGTATCTACCTAGTTACTGTACATTTTTACAGTACAGTACATTTTTGTTTTAAACAATACCAGTATATACCTACATACATAATGTATGTATGTACATACGATACGACACGTAGTTTACTGCGTATTACGAGGTACGACAGCACACAGTACAATACTGTATATGTACCTACGTGTACCAAGCGTGGCGTCTCTTTATCATATTAGCGACCATGGTCCAGACGTGAGGGCTGAATTTGTGGCTGCGTTGAAATAACGACAAGGGCTGCCTACTTGCGTGCTCGGCTGACGCTAAATACGGTAACAGAAAAAAATATGTACGAAAAATAAAATAAAAAGACAATATATTTATTAAATAATATAAACAAAATGAAATTTTATTTTGATTGATTCTTGATACAGTTAGAAGCAACGACTTGTGCGGGTCAAAAGGAAGTGGCTGCGTACGCAGAAAACGGAGTCCCGGTATACCTCTACTTTGCCACATCTGCCAGATGAGCCAGTGGTGGAATATGACAGTCAGACGAGTACAACATTTTCGAAACACGCCACACCATCAACTACATCGATCCACTCATCTATTACAGTATGACAGTAATGACTACGACACTCACAGAAAATTATTTATTGTAAAAGTACTAACTACAGTAAAAAACAAAAAGAAAAAATTGTTAAACTTTTTCAGAAGCGTATCATGGAGTCGATCACGCTTACATCTTTACGAATGGGTACAGCAACAACGTGCAGTATGCGTTTGGGCCTGAAGACCGAAAAATTTCCCAATTCCTTTGCACTCTCATCACAAACTTTGTCAAATATGGGTACGTATGTATATTCATTCCAGCATTGTTGTGCGCGGTGTTTTCTAGTACATACGTACGTACGTACATGGCTGAAGGTTGCACAGTGTCCCTAATTTGCACGTTGGACGAGAGATAAAAATAAAAGTGGCTCAAATTTTGAAAATTCCACCTCTGGCCCGAAAAGTTACCCCGCACTAACCGTCGTACATACGTACTAAAGAATAGATACACACCTGATGTAGTAATGTTTTTAGCAACCCAACCCCGACTGCAGTGGATGGAGTCACGTGGCCTAAGTACACGGCGGAGCAACGAAGCCATCTAAAATTCTCCGTTCCTCGCCAGATTGTGGAGGCGGACGTAAACTGGGAATCGGCCGAGTTCTGGAATCGTCACGTGCCATATCTGCAGCAATTCGTCGCCTTAGGGGGCCGTTTGTAGTCAGTCACCTTTATCAAAAAAGGATTTTTGACGCCTTTCAGAAGTTACATACCACCAGCATTACAAGCAGCTTTCCCTACCCCGAAGGATGAAAGACCGGGCCACTAATACGTACAGGAGGCGCAATAGAACTGATGGAGCCTGAGCCTGAGACCTTATCCGCTAGTTGCGCTAAGAATTATGGAGAGGGGGAATGGTCGCGAGCTGACCCGCCTTTTCAGTTTTGATAAAAAACGCACTGAAACCAACGAGGGTCAGCTCAGCCCGCGGATTATCCCGGCATAATTCCTAGCACAAGTAGCGAATACCTTCATACCTCCCATCTACAGTATAATGATTAGAGATGTAACAGGGCGACATTTTTCAAAGTACCGGAGCCGGAGCCGGATCCAAGCTCAGAAAATACTGCAGCAAACTACTGTAGGAAAATTAATGCAACAATATTGATCATTTGATTGCTGCCGTACTATGAGACAAATTGACTCAAATGCGGTTGCCTCAGAGCTGCAAAACAGTCTCATTCAAAAGTTTCGTACGTAATAATTTTTGATCAATTTCGATGGAACAACCTCATTTTTTCAAGGGGCCAGTCAGTAAAAAAGTTAAAAAGATAGACCATGGATCCGGTACCGGATCCACCTTCATTGTGCCGGAGCCGGATCCAAAAATATGCCGGGATTTACCGGAGCCGGAGCCGGGGCCCCTGTTACTTCTACTAACAAATAGGAGCGATGTGTGTCTGTCTGTCTGTGTGTCTGTGATGCTATAGACTCGCTCAGTTTTGCAGCTACAGCGTCGAGTAATGGCTCATTCGAAAGCTTATAAGCCCAAGGGTGGCAAGAAGGTCTTCGATTTTTGATCTGATCAGCCGATCACCAATAATCGATCGATAATCGATATTTTAGTACTAAAAGCGCGCAGATTCATCATAACTCACTCAATTTTGCAGCTACAGCGTTGACCAATGACTAATTTGAAAGCTTATAACCCCGAGGGCGGCCAGAAGGCCTTCGATTTTTGATCTGATCAGCCGATCACCAATAATCGATCGATAATCGATATTTTAGTACTAAAAGTGCGCAGATTCAGCATAACTCACTCAATTTTGCAGCTACAGCATCCATCCAGGGCTCTTTCGAGAGCTTATGGCCCCGAGAACGCCAGAGAGGCCTGCGATTTTTGATCTGATCAGCCAATCACCAAATAATCGATCGATAATCAATATTTTAGTACTAAATGCCGCAGAAACCAAACGACGCAGGTTTTCAAGCCAACGTTTGCAAGGTCACGCCCGAAAGTGCGCACGAGACTAAAATGCGAGATGCGCTAAAGGGTTGCCAGATCTGCAAAAGGGTTGCCAGATTGCTAAATGCGCAAAAGGGTTGCCAGACCTGCAAAAGGGTTGCCACATGCGCCATTTTCACCTGATGCTTTGCAAAATGGTTATCAGATGTATGCAGAAAAAGGGTTGCCAAATCTGCCATAGGGTTGCCAACTTTGCGATAGGGTTGCCAACTTTCTGCCAACTGCCCTGCCCAAAATGGTTGCCATATGCATAATAAGTTGAGAGAAGACAGATCACAATCTACAACAGGGTTGCCTGATCTGCAAAAGGATTACCAGATTTGCAAAAGGGTTGCCAGATCTGCAAAGGGAGTTTACTGCGAAGCTGTAACGGGCCACTGGTCTCTAATAATGATCCACTGGATGACGACTGTACAAGCGGCCCCTTAGAAGAGTTATTCGGTCCGGCGGAAGCGCGTTTGCGTCTGCGGCCTCTGCAGGACGAAGAGCGTATGCAGATGGAGGCCTTTCGACGCGCCTGGTACGCGCTGTGGCTGCTGGTGGCCGTCATCGCTCTGCTCCTCTGGACCATCATCATCTGTCTGGTGGCGAGAAAATGCATCAGCGCCCGCTCCAAACCCTACAGCAATATCATCGTCTCCAGCGGCGCCACCACCAGGCATACCAGGGCCTGAAACCTTCCGTAAAAGGCAAGGGCTACCCTAACATCGACCTTCGTAACGGTTCCCGAGGACCGCTTCAATACTAAATTTATCGATTTTTTATCGTCGAATAACTCGTGAACGGATAGGAATTTTGAAATGCGGTTTTTTGCAAATACTTTATGCGGTTTTTTTATAGCCTAGTTTATGATACATTGGTTGAACTCAAAATTCAAGGTCGATGTTAGGGTAGCACTTGTCTTTAAAGGGGAACTTTGGGCGGAAAGTTCGGGGTAAGCCTGCATGGATCATTCGATAGAGCTTGAAAAATGCTTCAAAACGCACCAAGAAATGTGTTTAACAGCGCAATTACACACGGTTTTTGGCTTCCCATGCCACAGACAGGCAGTGAAGATACAGCAAAACTTTATACAACAAAAATGTAGAACTCAACGTGGAGCATATGGTGGTAGCAAAATTATGCCGATTGGTGTAATGGTTAGCGAGCTACATGCTCTCGCGTGCATTTTCCCGTTCACAGATCAATTTTTGCCTCTAACTCAAGAACGATGCAACGAAGAGGGATGGGACTTGGTGCATTTTGAAGCATTTTTCAAGCTCTATCGAATGATCCATGCAGGCTTACCCCGAACTTTCTGCCCAAAGTTCCCCTTTAACCAGTACTGAATATGCCTGCCAACTCCATTCATTGGTGATCACGCGTGAGCACGAAAAAAAGAAGCCTCCAGTACTGACGGTGATCACGCGTGAGCACTTATGAGCACCTGAGCTCATAAAAGTCGACCGAAGTGCTCACGCGTGATCACCTATGCTCACGCGTGATCACCTTCAGTACTGGAGGCTTCTTTTTTTCGTGCTCACGCGTGATCACCAATGAATGGAGTTGGCAGGCATATTCAGTACTGGTTAACCGATAGCTATTATTATTCAGAAACACCGTATGACCTCAAAATTATTTTACGGGCTTACATTGTTTGCTAATCTCCTGCCTTTTGTTATGCAACCGTCTGTGTATGTAATTCCGGATGTTTTTCTCCTGAACGATTTTGACTGCTAATTTCAATAAGTTGTCTGTCACACGTACAGCCATGTTTGCTCTGACTGTAGTTGATTTCAATATTCTGATTTTGTTTATACAGGGTGTCTCACGTAGATCTCCCTAACAATCCAGCCTTATAACTTCCGTACTATAGCAGATATCAAGCTCAAATTTTGTCCCCAGAAACCCAAGAATGTGCCATACTTTGTGGCAAAATTTGAGCCAGATAGGCCCATAGCGAACGAAATTACAGGCTTGGACATTTTGGACCCTGTTTTTATCATTTTCCGCCCTGAGCATTGCTTTGACCTTAGAATCTTCTGCTAAGCATGGTCAAGCAGCTCATTCAGCATGGCAACATGATGGAACAACAATGGCTGAACGTCAACGCACTCCAGAATACAAAGGATAAAAAATATATGCGATATACAGCCCCTAACAGCCTTCAAGGGGTTGTCGACGTCAATAGTGGCGGTACTGATTCCAAAAGGTTCAAAAACGTGGTCGCAACTTTGCAAGCTCGTAATTTCATCCCTACTTGACCTACTGGGCTCAAATTTTGCCACAAAATTTGGCACATTCTTGGGTTTCTGGGGACAAAGTTTCAGCTTGATACCTACTGTAACACGGAAGTTATAAGGCTGGACCATTAGGGAGATCTACGTGAGACACCCTGTACTTGTACTGTAGATACTGAAACGTTACCCCACATTCCAGTACTATTTCTTATACATACGTATGTTCCGAGTTTACTTTAAAAAAATTTACTTCACCACACAATTGAATAAACACGACCTTTAACTTATCACAGGCAAGCATGAATAGAATGTTGTCAACACGTAGGCTATAATAAAATTTATAAAGTATTATTCAATCAAAATCCGAAATGCGAGGAACAACCAGTAGCTAAGCGAGACGCACAACCAACCACAAATAAATGGCAAAGAAAATATAAAAACACTAATGACACAAGTATGGTACATACACCTTGATGATGCTATGGACCATTGAGAACTGATCACAAAAAATGTTTCATGAATACAGTAATTAGGTTTTAGGCCTACGCTCAAACGTTTCCTTTTTACAGTAATCGTCGTTATTAAAGCAGTGCGGGATAATTTGGACCAAGGAGTAGTTCAGGTCCCTATACATACTTATCTCCCGTTTGGCAGATGGAAAGTAGTGCATTATTTTATCAAAATCATCCTTGTTCTTTCATCTCTCTGATGGTTGCACAGTAAGTACAGTTTCCTGATTCGCATACATAAATGGAGAAAAAGCAGGGGTGGACCAAATTGTTCCTGGCCCAAATTACCCCCACACTATCCTTCGAAGAATTTTTTCATCCTAACAAATCATCCAGCGGCGATTTTGTGCGTTGCGCTGCGACGCCTTGTTTAGTTGTAGTACTCAGAGTAGATCCAGTTCCACTCTTAGCCGCCTGCTGTCCTTGACTACTCGTCGCATTTCCTTGGAAGCTCACCAGACTGTCAAACGCGCTCAGATCTACATTCGACTGCTGCACTTTCCCTCCTCCGCCACCAGGTGTCGCGCCAATCGTACCAGGCTGCGGCGCTCCTCCGCTCCAAGAACTCATAGCGCCGAACGCATTCAGACTGCTCTGATTGGCTGAAATTCCGCTGACTCCGCCTCCTAGCTGAGCCATCATTGGCTGCTGCTGCATGTAACCAGTAGCTGCCTGACCCTGACCGAACCCTGCAACTTGCTGTTGCGGGTTGAACGCCGGTCTCGGTTGCTGTTGTAGCTGCGCAGGCGAAGGCGACGACAACAAAGACGAAGTCAGATCTAGCGGCTGCTGTTTCCCGCCGCCTCCGCTAGTAGGTGTCGCACCAATCATGGACAGATTATAGTCTATGGCGGAGTTTTTAGTAGCAGCGGAAGCGAAGGAGGAGGAGGAAGGAGTAAGTTTGGGCTGCGAACGTAGACGCAAATTTTGCTCCTGTTCCGCCGCAATTCGCCGTTTCTCCTCCAAAGTTAGCGGACCCTGTACAAACACGTACTTACAGTACATACGTATGTACGTACGTATGTACGTAAACCAAGTACATACACACGTACGTACGTAATACCAAGCATCCATAAAAGGCATGGAAAGGCCATTTTATAAAAACTTGATTTGATAGTACATAACTAAACCGTACCTACCTTTTTTTAGTACATACCACATGGTTTTACGTTTGTGTTATGCTTTACACACTTCCGTGCGTACGTGTACGTGGAGTTTATACGTAGTACTTGGTGTATATAAGGGCTGAGGGGAGTTTGCAGCTCCCCAGTATGGGACATCGCTGTACCTTTGGCGGCAAGGTTGAAGCACTTCCAGTAAGCGTAGAGGTTCGAAACTAACACCATTCAGTTCGCCAGTTCTTCCCCTGTCCAACCATGTTGGTCACAAACTCGAAATTCTTTCATTCCTTTATCAATAAGGGTCGAAAAGGGCGACATGGTCTGACGGGCAATTTCTCTTCGTAGCGGATGCGCTGGACGGGTTGCTGAATATTTTCGGCGGGCGACGAAAATATTCGGCTGGCTCGCCGCCGCGCGAGAGCCGCCGAAAATTTTCGTCGGCTGCGTCAAACACACAGTACGTATGTGGAAGGTGGGGAGCGGCTGGCAAGAAGCGGCAGCCGCCGAAAATATTCGTCGCCCGCCGAAAATATTCGTCCGCTCCACGGTAGATAGTACATAAGCCCGCGCACACATACCTGTACGTACACGATTAGAACAACAACACTGGTGCGCTTCAGACGTGAACTCCGAATTCGCTCCGAATTCGGAGCCCTGCCTATGCTTCAACATGTAAATCCTCCGAGTTTGCTCCGAATTCGCTCCGTTTTTCCAAACGTACGTGTGAACTGCCGAGTTTGAAACTCGGAGACGTGTGAACTGCCGAGTTTGAAACTCGGAGACGTGTGAACCACCGAGTTTAGCTCCGAACTCGAAGGCTTCTCGGAGCAAAAGTCGGAGGCCGGAGCTAATCAGAAAAACAAAAAAACTGCGCAGAAAATTTACGACGTGGCGCGTGAACCTTCGCAAAGTGATAAAAGCTGCTCGGTGTTGCTTTCTCCCCTTGTGAACGACTGAAAAAATGCGCGCCGTGTTTATTCGGAGCAAAAACGTTTACGTGTGAACAACCGAATTATGCTTCGAATTCGCTCCGAATTCGGAGGCTTCTCGGAGCGAACTCGCTCGGAGCAAACTCGGAGCACGTCTGAAGCGCACCACTGACACAACGCAAGCCGTTCATTGTACTGGAACTGGAAGCGAGCCAAGTCAAGTCGAGCCAGCGTTATTCCTGTCTCTGTTCTATTCTGCTGATTTTACCGTGGAGCGGACGAATATTTTCGGCGGGCGACGAATATTTTCGGCGGCTGCCGCTTCTTGCCAGCCGCTCCCCACCTTCCACATACGTACTGTGTGTTTGACGCAGCCGACGAAAATTTTCGGCGGCTCTCGCGCGGCGGCGAGCCAGCCGAATATTTTCGTCGCCCGCCGAAAATATTCAGCAACCCGTCCAGCGCATCCGCTACGAAGAGAAATTGCCCGCCAGACCATGTCGCCCTTTTCGACCCTTATTGATAGGAATGAAAGAATTTCGAGTTGTGACCAACATGGTTGGACAGGGGAAGAACTGGCGAACTGAATGGTGTTAGTTTCGAACCTCTACGCTTACTGGAAGTGCTTCAACCTTGCCGCCAAAGGTACAGCGATGTCCCATACTGGGGAGCTGCAAACTCCCCTCAGCCCTTATATACACCTAGTAGTACCTGGCATGCGGCAAAGAAAATCAACTACTGGAAGATGAGGACAACAAATGTTGTTGAGATAAGAATACACGGGCAAAGGTGTCGGAAAAAAATATGGTTAGGTAGGCCTACCACCTACTCTTCGAAATGTACAAGAACGACACCTAAGTATGTACAGTACTTGACGCATTTCCTTTATCTCAACGACACCGACAGTATGCAATGTAGCACCTTTTTATGTCGATTTTCGGGAGATAATCCGTTTCGTTTGCTGCCACCTGAATCCTGCGTTGACGCCAGATCATCCAGTCCTTGTAATTCTTTGGGAATCTGCAATCACTTGCATTCATTCATTAGGGCGCTACACACGTAGGGAGCAAACTCCCGGGGAATTCCCCGTAGGTACATAAGCGATGAAGCATAGGGAGGTCGGTTTTAATTAAAATTCACCGGGAATTTGAAACTCACCGTCGTGTGTAGCGCACTATTAGTCTCGTTCAATTACACCTGGTGCCCTTTTATGTCATAGGCTTTATCACAGAATCCAACTAACTACCGCTAAACCTGATTACTCACGTGTTTCGTTGAATTCTTTTGCGAAATAACTTGATTGAAGTCAGGTAGAGCCCTGCAACAGTTACACAAACTATCCCTTTTATTTCAGCAAGCAGCCAGTAGCCAAGTTTCACATTTCATACATTTGAAGGCACCTGCCGACGTTCTTAGGTATGACGGTAACTAGGGCGTTATACATTTGAGAATTGCGGGGATAAATAATTTTTGGCTATTTTGGCAAGATTGTTATTTTTGGCCACGACAGACCTGGCAATTTGGTCAGTGAGGTCGAAACAAATATGTGCTTAAACTGTTCCGTGTGATGCGTCATAAACTTGTACGGCTAAGGTGCTGCTAAAAATACGATGGCGAGTAGTACTGTATATCTCGTGTATACGAGGTAATCTAATTTGCCCGTCAATTTCAACTTCGGGACGCCCACCACTCAATTAGCAGTGTTAGCCATTAGCGTCCTATCATACCGAAAACGGAAATAATAACCCGTCGCCTGCTGCTAACGTAACAAAAGACTGTTCATACCTATGTAATTTTGCATCTTTATGTTTTACATGAGGTACTGTACGTATGCACATACAGTAGGTACATGGGTGGTCCCGCTACAACAGCAGCATGAGCTACGCATAGGGGCGCGTGATTATTTCGCCTCTGGCGTTAATTCTTGAGCAGCTGCGTCCGCATTCTCTTTTTTATTATACACTATGTATTTTATGTACTATGTATTTTGTTGTACTATGTATTTTGTTCCTCGGTTTGCGTCGACTGATATTATACGCATTAGTCATAATGGCACCATCGCTGGGACAGTCGTTGTACTTTATCATCACGTTGATTATCACTTCCTACAGTGGCCTGTTCTTGACCAGTTTCATAATAATTATCAGTTTAGTGGCGGCGGATGGTGACTACAAGTGGATGCTGCTGTTCCTAGCCAGCTTTGATTGGTTTCTCTGCCTGTTAGCTATTGTTTCGTTGCCCCTCTACGCCGTAGCGAAGGTACCCGTGTACCAACCCCTACTTGGTGCACAATGGCTTCAGTACCAACTGAATAGCACCAACACCAGCATCATGAGCGAGGAAGGCGAACGCATATGCCAGATTTTGGCCGTGATTTGGCCTGCCTGCACGATGGCATCCGCAGCTCTCTTGCCTGTGCTACCCGTGTCTCGATACGTGGGGTTGCAGTGGCCAGCATCATATCAAATATAGGGTGTTTCAAGTAAACCTCTCTAATGCTACGTGTACGTACAGCCTTTACTTGCATATTGCAGAAATCAAAGCTAAAACAGGAACCCAAGAATATACACCATGTCTAAAAATTTGAACCAGAGATAGGTCGTTAGGGCGGTCTACCTGAAACATCCGGTAGTTTTCACGCCTCTGCGAACCAGCCTGTGGTGTTTGGCAGTCATTGCGATTTCGCTGGCAGTGAACCTACCCTGGATCTTGTCGCTAGTGCAGACTAACGTTTTGGAGTACGTGGGCGTATGCGGGATTGCGCAGAGCCAGTTGTCGTCGTGGAAGAAGTCTGTACTCGTCCCCATTTTCTGGCTCCTTGTGCACGGCAACAACATCTATTTCAACTACAAAGTCCACCGCTACCTGTGCAAACATCAGCAGGCAACCTCCTCTCTGCAGCAGCAAAGTCTGATCGCACGGAATCGCCAGTTGATGTGGATGGGGCTGAGCCAGTCTGCAGCTCCTTTAAAGGGCGGATGTGGCAAAAATGTCCCCATAATGAAGGCGAAGAACAATTTTTGAAATTTCCTTCAGTCAACTTATGCCGTTTTTCAAGACGAATCGATTCCACCCCCATGTCTCGAGGCGACTTTGCCTCCTTGTAGAGAAACACCACTTGTAAAGTGTGTTTCGAAATAAATTGCGCGAAAACATTGCGAAATACGCTTTACAAGTGGTGTTTCTCTATGAAGAAGCAAAATCGCCTTGAGACATGGGGGTGGAATTGATTCGTCTTGAAAAACTGCATAAGTTGAAAAAGAAAATTTCAAAAATTGATTTTCGCCTTCACTATGGAGAAATCATTGCCACATCCGCCCTTTAATCTGCCAACTGCCTTCTATTCTCTTCATCCGACTGGTTGGTTGGCAGCTGATTGCGTCTGAGGAGACGGCGCGATGGATGCTGACCACCTCCTTTCTTCTTCTTCGTCTTGGTCCGCTGGTCGACTCTGTACTTTGTCTTTGTTTCGTCAAGGCCTATCGCTCCTTCTTTCTGAACTGGTGGCGCAACCTTTGCCGACATTTTCGTTGCAGCTTTTTCATTGGAATTTCAACAGCGGCAACCAACGTGGAAGCAGCTGAAGCAGTTGAAATGCGCGGGGTTGGCGGTGTAGTCGAAGGAAACTGATGCTGTACTGTTTTTCGTTTTCATGTGGGCGTGACGTCCTTGCGGTGCGTGACTACTGTATTTACCGGTGCATAGCCCCATGGGGGTATGCAAAAATTGAGAGGTCCCATAATGGGGGTATGCATAGAGGGGGGGGGGGGGTTATGCATTGGGGGGTTATGCATGGGGCATCTTTTTATGTTTTTGAGAGGTACGCAGAGGCATATTTTTTAGGTCAAAGGGCATAATTGAGGTCAAAACACGGTTATTCTAGTACAACACACCCCCAAGCAGGCTTATAAGCATCTTAGCTTCGTGTGGGAGTGGCTATGGGTACTATATGACCAGCTTAGTAGGTAGGTTCAGGTACTGTACTGTACATATGGGGTTATGCATGGGGGGGGGGGAGTTATGTATTGGGCATTTTTTATGTTTTGCCAATATGGGGGTATGCATTGGGGGGGGGGGGGGGTTATGCATTGGGGGGGGGGGGGTTTATGCACCAGTAAATACGGTAATGGGGATTTTTGTATTGTGAAATGCGTGCAATATTATTCCTGATATTATTATTCCTGATATTATTACTCCCGATATTACTCCTCATCATCTTTTGATCCAGTACGCAAATCTCATCATCTTTTGATCCAACATCCAACCCCATGTAAGAAGCTGATTTTAGAGCCAAAATCGGCTCCTGAACATGAGGTTAGATCGAAGGAGGATGAAATTTTACATACGAGGTTCTTTCGAAGTACGAAATGTAGTGTATACAAAAAGTGTGTACAGCGCCGATTACATACGCAATATGGTTGGTCATTTGTAATGTTACTACTGCGCATTTGTGGTTTTACGATAATGCCGTTGGTTGTATGTTGGTGCGCATGCGATCATAAAGAAAATGCTGCTTCAAATGTACGAAATTCGAAACTTTTGGTTCCTCCATCCATGTCCACACTCCACACCAATATCCGCCCAGTATACCTCTGTTCTTCCTGCATGGCGGAGAGTTGTTGCAGGCGCGAGCGTTGCTCAGTTTCCACTCCGTCCAGCATCTGACGAATCAGCGTGAAGAAGGTGTCGAACTGGGCGAGATTCAGGCTGCTCTCCACGCTCGCGGAAATCAGATAGGGCAGACAGCTGCGAGCGCACGCGTCCTTGCTGATGCCCAGGCGCGGATTGGAGTAGGCCAGCTTGTAGATACCTGCGCAAAGTAGCTGCTTCATACTAAACTGAGGGTTTTCGGCGATCGATAATGCACAGACATCGGCACAGTATCAAGGGTGGGGGTATGTAGTTGGGGTTATGTCGGGTCTAAAATCTGGGGTCAGCCACATACCCCCAGGAAAAATTTTTTTTTTCAACACACCCCCAGAATTTCCAACATACCCCCAGAAAAAAATCGCTACATACCCCCAGATTTCCAACATACCCCCAGATGAAAATGACAGCATACCCCCAGATTGTCAGCATACCCCCAAAGTTCAAAGTGCTGCAAATTTTTGCACCCATCAAAGAGGTGGGTGCAGAGTGGGGGTATCCGTTCAGATGCCCCAAAGCAAATTTACTTGCATGCTAGCAATGAACCAAGTACTGAATTTGATCACCTCAACTATAACAATGATGAAGAATACAGAATGAACAGAGAAGTGATAAGTCAGAAACTACTGCCGCCATCTAATTTGTTTTGCTAGCAGTGGCTGTAATATATCATGTGCAGGATAGATAAAATAGACAGTAGTATGTAGTAACAGTAAGCAGTTGCTTCATTGATTTTCCACTTGACATAAAATGTCTTTCTTCATTATATTGCCATATTTATTTTTTCTACTCAAAAAAACTGGGGCTGTGGGGGTATGCATAATTGCTCCAAAAAACTGGGGGTTTGCGTGGGGGTATAGAAAATTGGTCCAAACAAACTGGGGGCATGCGTGGGGGTATGCAGAATTGCGCAAAAATAAAGTGGGAGTATGCGTGGGGGTATGTTGATTTTATTTTTTGGGGGTGTGTTTGGGGTATTGTTGGAATTCTCAAAATCTGGGGGTCTGCGTGGGGTTATGTGAGGGGGTGGGTGGGGGTATGCTGAACATACCCCCAGCTGACCCCAGGCCGACGTCTGAATGCATATTTAGTACACATCTAGAAAAGGCAGTAAAGGTAAAGATAAGTCCTCTTTTTGATTTTTGTGCGGCAACTTTACATACAGGAACACAAATAGTACCGTATTCGCCACTTGCGCTAAGAACTATGGGTGGTCGCCAGCTGATCCCTCTGTCTGTCAGCCTTTTTGGATCGGCGACCCTGCTAGGACCGAACAAGAATAAAATGTGTAAAGCAACCTATCAAGTCTGGCCACAAACAGTTCGCCCCCATGGAATTCGTACTGCGTAAAATAGCATCATGCGGATTTATCTTCGTGCTTTGTGTACTCCTATTTAGCAAAAGTACCTGCAAACTACGCAACACGACTTGAGTTCCACAACGAACTCTCTCACTCTCTCTCTCTCTGGTCAGACTATACCTACCTACCTAATATTGCCATGAGAACACCCGGTTCCTTGGAGGCGATGCGGGGAAGAGCGGGCAGGATCTGATCGCTCACCATCCACTTCTCCAAATGATTCATCAGACGACCGAGGCACAGCAGAGAGTTCACTTTCACCTATTCACAAGAACCACTTACATTCACCAATTGGGTATTCGGAAAGAGTAGGACGCCATGGGGTAAACTCGGCCGCTTTTATTGGTGGGGTGGCTTTCATTTCAGTACTATATAGGTTACCCAGGCTTACTTAGTAAAGGGTGGATCTGGCGGGAATTTAGTATGGGAAGGACAAATTTCATATTTTTGCCTTTTCAGGGGCCTATCGGATGTAAAATTCCATCCTCTTTCAATCTAACCCCACATTCTGGAGTCAATTTTGCCTCTGTGAAGCGGCGCCCCAGATAGGAAGGGGATTTCGCAACACTGTGGCCTATTTCGAGCTTTCTAACTGGGGCGCCGTTTCACAGAGGCAAAATCGACTCCAGAACATGGGGTTAGATCGAAAGAGGATGCGATTTTACATGGGTAGGTGCTTTCAAAAGTTAGAAATTCGAAATCTGCCTCCCCATACAAACTTTCCCGCCAGATCCCCTCTTTAACGGTGCTCAACGTACGTACTGTAGGTGCATTATACCAGCATACTACAGTACGTACTACATCAATCCTACATAACGTAACAGTACAGTGTGTAGTGCAGTGTGTGTGTAGTACGTACGTATACATATACAGTACGTACCGAAAGGACGGAGGCAGTGTCTGTGCCCAGAGAGATGAGTTTCGGCACCAGCTGGCTTTTCATGGATTCGCTATCCACCAAATGCGCCACTCGCGGAACGATCGCCAAACACAATTCCTACACAAAAATCGCAAAACTCTATTTTGTTTGTAGCTTATGGCCTTTGGCGGCGGTGATACTCGTACCAAGAGTCCATAAAGGTATCATCAACCTAAGACGGGTCCTCGCTCATACTATTATACAGGCGGGTACCAGGAAGCCGAAACGACGCTTGCATGCATACCCAGAAAGGATGATGGCATCTTTATAGATTCTTTTTTTGGTTGGCTTCAGAATACAGGCGGGGTTATCAACATACACCGCTTTCAGCCTGGGGCGGTACAGAACAGTGTACGACCTTTCATCATTATTAGCCTCCTTATGGATTCTTGCTCGTATGTAGGTACGTACTGCCTGACCTGTATTTGACTGGTATCCGAGACCAGAGAGCGATAGATGAGAGGCAGAAGATGGGCGCGAATCTGGGCGTCCGGCGTCTTGCGTAGTAACAGCTCCATCTTTTGTAGGATCAGCAGCGAAATCTATACATACATAACACAACCCAACCACCATGCATCACTTCTTTTCTTTCTATGCTAACTACTGTAGCATAAAAGCAGTAGCCTGAATTATCCCTCTTTCTTAATAAGACATGTAAGCACAAGAGAAGTAGTTTGAAAAATTGGGCAGCCAGTGCGTGAGTCGAACACGCAGCGCAGAATGGGATTACGCCCCTCTTAGCGCACGTCCCATCTGACTGCACTGCACAGCTCAATTTCTCAAAGAGCGTGTGCCAGTCCGGTGACCAAGTACAAGAGGGGGAATTTGAGAAATTGAGCTGTGCAGTCAGATGGGACGTGCGCTAAGAGGGGCGTAATCCCGTTCTGCGCTGCGTGTTCGACTCACGCACTGGCGGCTGCCCAATTTTTCAAACTGCTTCTCTTGTGCTTACATGTCTTAATAGAGTACACCCGCGCTAAAGACTATTCCATCATGTCTTGCGTTACCATCCCTCTTTCTTGTGGCATACCTCTATTATGCCTTCTCGGTATACGGGAAAGTATTGGACGATTTCGGTTGAAGCTCAGTTGGTAGAGCGAACGTATTGCACGGTGAGGGCCTGGGTTCGAGTCCCGCCATAAGCAGCGCACCGTGGGGTAATTCCGGTCACCTTATGACCGCCCAAGATCAACAACAACAAAGCAACTCAAGTAGTGAATACCTGGAAAGGTCGTTCAATCGTGAACACAGGAATCAGATGGGGGAATACGGAGAGTGCAAATTCCTGGTCGCTGGCTTCCTCCGCGATGAAGAAGACGGCAGGAAGGATGAAAGGAATCAATTCCGTCGTCTGGAATTCCGCCACCAGAAACGGAAGAATCTTTTGGAGGCGAGCACGCTGAAAAGAAAAATGAACTGTAAGCAAGAAAATAATTTGAAACGTATCTGGTGGGCAGGGTAAAGTCGGAAAGAGTGACTGTGCGGAATAAGTTAGGCCGGGGTAATTCCGGCCACCCGAACCTGACGAGAAAAAATTGGTGGTACCAAAATCATTCTTGTGCGTTCTGCTAAGCATATGGCGGTTGTGCCTATCTTGGCTTTCTCCCTCGCCGCTGATAATTGAGAATACGCCCAAATTACCCTTCAACCGGCTCAAATTGTCATCGTAGGTAACCTATGTAGTGCACGCAGTACGTACGTACGTACGTTTGGGAATTGAGGCAGCACGTTGGGCAGTCCCTTGAAAAACTGGGACTTCTGCGCGTTGTCCATTTGGCACAGAGATTCCACGTAACTCAATGTCTTCACTGTCACCACGTCAAAATAAGACACCTGCAGCGAAAAAGCATCAAATAAATATACATAGCTGCAAACATTGCACGCTTTTCCTTTTCCACAGTAAAGTACCACACAAGCAATAGGCATAACAAAAACCTTGTGGTTACAGTAAATTTATTCATCATCAAAAGGTCGTTCACATTGGAAGGAAATGCGCGGCGTATCCATGGCTCTTCATGCCTGTTGCATTAGTAGCTATGGATGGTCACGCCGAGCGTACGCTTGGCACATGTCTATGATGTGAATGAATCTTCATAGCTTACCTTCGATAGCTGCGTAGCATCTGGACGCAGATCTGCGGTGTAATTGAGACACATCTTCACATCCTCACGAAATTCCTCTGGTAAACTGCGGAGTAGATTCGCTGGCAGGGCTTTCAACTAAAGAAACGCATACATACATTAGGCTTACTGTGGGGTAAACCCAGCCATGGCATGGGGTAAACCCGGCCACCTAAGCTCCATTGAAATTTAGGTTTCAACAAAATGATGAACCAAATCTCAACCGGTCTATTGGCAGCTAAAATATGCAGCCCTGATTGAAGCTTAGATGGCCGGATTTTCCCAATGCCATGTTTACCCCCATTGTACCCTACATTACACACATACACAAAGATACATACACAGGTAGAGCAACTAACTTGTTTCGACATAGAGTACGTATACGTACTTCTTTGGCGTTCTTTTTGAAGGTGTTGAGATTATTCTGATTGTTGAACGGCGTGCGTCCCTTGTTGAAGAGGGCGTAGGCGAGCACGCCGAGGCTGAACATATCCGCGCCGGTATCGCAGCGTCCACCCAGCACGAACTCGGGCGCCATGAAGTCCAGGGACGGCTGGACGCACGGCATCAGATCCGGATCCCAGTCCGACAGGGGAAAAGACGGCTGAATGAAACAATATGGACAGATAGACAGATACGTAGATACAGGCGCTATTAGTGGGCTACACACGTGGTGAGTACTCTCACGGGGAATTCCCCATAAGTATGCGATGAAGCATAGGGAGACCGGTGAATTCACCGGGAGTTTGAAACTCACCGTCGTGTGAACACATGAGAAAAATTTTGCGCTTGGGAGCCAGTGAGAATGATCTACACGAAAAATAAAACTCGAAGTTCAAACTCACCGGTGAATTCACCGTGAGTTTACTCACCACGTGTGTAGCCCACTATTTACTACTTGCGCTGAGACTCCTGTCATGGGTGGTCGCGAGGTGACCCCGGGGTATTCAGTGAAAGTTAACCCCCTCCTCTATTTCGCTGGTCGCCGCGACCAAAATGCGACCTGGGGCGACCAAAATGCGATCGCATTAGCATAGCATTAGTATCGTATGCTAACGCGAGCGATCGCATTTTTTCTAACAATTTTTTCAAAAATGCTACCTACTACACGGTGTCTCACGTAGATCTCCCTAACGATCCAGTCTTATAACTTCTGTGTTACAGTAGATATCAAGCTGAAATTTTGTCCCCAAAAACCCAAGAATGTGCCAAATTTTGTGGCAAAATTTGAGCCAGATAGGCCCACAGCAAACGAAACTACAGGCTTGAAAAATTTGGACCCTGTTTTTATCATTTTCCGCACTGAGCATGGATTTGAGCTTAGAATTTTCTGCTCAGCATGGCCAAGCTGCTCATCCAACATGACAATACGGTGGAACAACAATGGCTGAACGTCATCACAGTCCAGAACACAAATGATTCAAAAATACAGGCGATTTACTGCCCATAACAGCCTTCAAGGGGCTGTCAAGGCCAATATACTAGGCAGTACTGATTTCAAAATGTTGAGAAACGTGGTCGGAAATTTGCAAGCTCGTAATTTTATCTCTACTTGACCTACCTGGCTCAAATTTTGCCACAAAACTTGGCACATTCTCGGGTTTCTGGGGACAAAATTTCAGCTTGATATCTACTGTAATACGGAAGTTATAAGGCTGGATCATTAGGGAGATCTACGTGAGACACCCTGTAGTAACCTCCGGTGGCGTTTGGACACTTTGTCAATCTCAATATTGTTGGCGGGGGTTGCATTTTGGCCGCGGCGACCATCGAAATAGAGGAGGGGTTAACCGATACTGAATATGCCTGCCAACTCCATTCATTGGTGATCACGTGTGAGCACGAAAAAAAGAAGCTCCATTACTGAAGGTGATCACGCGTGAGCATAGGTGATCACGCGTGAGCACTTATGACTTCATAAATGCTCACGCGTGATCACCTATGTTCACGCGTGATCACCTTCAGTACTGGAGCTTCTTTTTTTCGTGCTCACACGTGATCACCAATGAATGGAGTTGGCAGGCATATTCAGTATCGGTTAAGTGGCTGTCATGGTGGTCAACGTTGTTTTGTTGTCAACAGATTCAGCAAAAGCAAGAATGCAAAAGAGATCAGGTCTCAAAATAGACTTATTTTAATATGTTTACGCATTCTTGGTCTAGCAGTAAGTTTACCGGTTGGTTCGCTTCGGAGATGCTGGCGCCGAAGAAATCGAATCCGGCCAGCTTCCAGCCGCCTCTCTCGTTGATCACGATCGATTCGGGACAGATATTTCCGTGCAGAATTCGCGCGTCCACGTGTAAAAAGGTCAACGCTTCCGTAATCTAAGGCAGCAATACACCACAAGGGGAGCTTCATAAAGTACGTCACGAAAGAAACAGGGGGGTTGGGGTGAATGTGACATTAGCGTGACGAAAGCGTGACGTAGGGGGAGGGGGTCGGGTGGCAACGAATGAATTTTTGCACGACGTATACTTTATGAATCCCTCTCTATAAAAACTGGCTACGTACTTACCAGGGCTTTTCAAACATGCAAAGCATTGTGAAACTCATGTTTACTTTGATTTGAAACATTAGCTCGCTCGTTCCCTGAACCACCCGGAACCGTCTTAAAAACGCGACCAGCACGATATGTGGCTGTAACCAGGAACTTCAGTGCCGCAAATGAATGCAAAGCACCCAAGTTTGTATGAACAGCTGTATGGTATTGGGCCCTTATGAAACCCGCTGAGCTAATGGCATAGAACTCCGAAGGGAGTCGAACCCGGCTCAGCCGGACAGACGAGGCCGCGCGCGCGCGCGTCTTAGCCACTCTACCACGAGCGCGTTGCTGCGTTTACCTGGAAAAGGCCGTGTCGTATCTCCACGTCCAGCAGCTGGAAATCAGTGAGGTGTGGCGGAACGGAAGACAAGTTGTCCACTCGCCCTAGCGCATTGGCCAAACTCGCAAACACCGGCTCCGTACAAAACGCCAAACTCTCCCTGTGCACAAACACCGAAAGAAGTCAGAAGGTGAGGTCGCATTCAGCAATTGTGGTTTTCTGCGCCTTCAGTAGGGTACTATGGGGTAAACCCGGACACGGGGTAAACCCGAACGTCTAAGCTTTTCTGAACTTGCCGCTTCAGCAAATGATGAACATGTTAGCTCATTTGAAAGAGGAGGAGAGTTCAAGAAATCGATTGGTAGAATACTAGTCTAGCCCTACCACTAACGAATTCAGAAGCAAATTTATGGCAAAATAAACAACACCATCCTATCCGCCGCCTCGAGTTCCATATAGTTACCTATTTTCCTTGGACAAATTTTACTTCCTTGGTTCTGTGTGGCGCCGGCCGTTTCGTCGAC